>CM045467.1:22493708-22632982 GCA_024666655.1 Dascyllus trimaculatus | reverse complement strand
CTACCCGTCAGGGTGCATTGCATTGGGTGTGGCACAGAGTTGGGGGTGTGACGAAGCTGGAGGTGCCAAGATTGAGCAGTGAGCACAGTGATATAAGCAGCACTGTTATGGATGCACACACCTGGATGATTAATGCAGGGCAGAGGAGGAATTCACCTGGTTCTGCTGGTCCTCTCTGGCTGATGCCTCTGCGAGCCAAGTTTCACATGAAACTGAAATTTCACTCCTCGATGCCGTGTTGTGCAACGATCCTTTTCTTTCCTTTTATTTATGATTTCCTTTGCGTTTCCGACATGAAAGAGCGCCCTTATTACTAGAGCTTCTTCAAAATTGTCAAATTTTAAATCACAGAAACTCACTCTTTGTAATTATCTTCACGTCACACACACACACACACACACACACACACACACTAACACACACACACACACACACACACACACACACACACACACACAAAGAATAAAAAAGAACAATAGATGAAGAGAACCGGTTGTATCTAATTACAGTTAGGTTCAAGTGAAATCAGAAAACCGGATCTTTTGCACTCTGTTCTATCCTGTAAACCTCATGTACAATGTCAGTCCTCAGTGGTGGATGCTTCTACTTTTAACCATTTTCTAGTGATTTTCTTTTATTTTTACTTGATGATATATGAAGTAATTTCTTCAATTTTCAAACAATATATCGCCCAAATACATCATTTCTATTGGTTTTTGGAGGTTTCGGCACAAAATATTGATTTTACTATGAAGTGTGTTTGTCTTTGTCAGTCCGCTATTGTTGAAGAGGAAGTCGAAGAAGTTACTTAACCATCTGAACCCCAAGCAGCAATTTCTGGATGTTGTTTTGCTCCAGTTTCATTTATACTCACTGTGGCCTTGTTCTTCACTGCAATTGCACCTCTATAGAAAGAGAACACACATAGCTAGAAGGAGAGAGAACTTAGAGATGTCTTGTGTGCAGCAAGAAACAACTATAATAGAAATAATGATAAAAAAGGAAAAGTTAATGTTAAAAAATTACCCAGAAAGAGATTTTGGTGAATAACTACTGAACTAATGATGATATCAATGAGAATCCAAATGCTAAGGGTATTGTTTTATTGGTCAAGGAATCTAATAATGTAGATCAAACAATCTTGGGACTATTATTTGTGGGTGTAAATCCCAATATGGGGTGAAATGAGCTGCTTGGAGGAGGTCTGCGGTCTCCTAGTGCTTTCCTAGGTGATTTATCTTTTGCTCTTTTTATATAATTTCCTAACTAATAACTTCTAACCACTCTGAACAATAAGGCTCATTTTTCTCCTCTCCTCTCCCGTGTGTTGCAATATCCCACATGAAACACAAGGGGGCGCTGTTGAACTACTATAGCTGATGTTCAAACCTGACTGCATTCCTGCATTGAAGCGGTTCGAACACAAACCATGGAGGTTAAATTTAGGAGTGGCACAGCAACCAGTGTGGCACCACGCTGAGGGAAGTAAAAATCCACAAGGGACGAGTCATCTCAAACCAACAACGTGACCGAATGTTTCTGCACTTGGAAAGGGAAAAGAGAAAACAGCCTCCATCAGCAGGATTTCCCCACACATGATGGCATTAACACATGGCTCACATGGGCAGCAGTGCAAAGCAAATTTGAACGCTGTTATGTTGTGTTCTTTCTGGGAGGGGGTATTTAGGTGCTTAATTGAGAAAATCACAGCTATTACGCAAAGCTGGTGAGCTCCAGTTACAATTCCAAACGAGTGATGGCACTGTTTTAAAGAGCTCCATGAAGTAAACCTGTGACTGAAGGATCCTTAGGGTCAAACACAGGATCTAAACATCTTAGACTGCATTATTAATTTAGCTGAAAGATGTAAAATGAACTTTTCCCTCAGAAATGATGTTCTGAAACTCAGCCTAGCGAATACATCTTAACTTTTATAGAGCTTTCCAGTACTTGTGCATGTGATGTTCAGTTTATTTGTCAATGGGGAGTGGCTTGGAGTGTAAAAGACACATTTACAAGGAAGGAAATGTCTAAAAGGATGCTAAAATATGGGCATCAGGAGCCAGATGTTGAAACTTGAGCCCTTAAAGTGACGTTAAGGAAGGATAAGATAAGATAAGATAAGATAAGATAAGATAAGATAAGATAAGATAAGATAAGATAAGATAAGATAAGGTAAGATAAGATAAGGTAAGATAAGATAAGATCAGACTTCATTAATCCTGTGCCAGATATTGCCCAGGAAAGCCAAATTTGGATAACATCAGAAATGCAGTGCCTCAAAAAGTAGAAACAAATCAGATATAAGTACGATACAATACTGAAAGAAATAAGAGAGCTGCGACAACTTTTCTATTTCTTTTGCAAGTCTCCAACCATGGAGGCATAAATAGCTGGAATAGCAATTTAATGTCTGTTTATTTGCTAAGGGGAGTGTCTTGGAGTGTAAAAGAGACATTTGCAAGGGAGAGAATGTCTAGAAAGATGCTAAAATGTGGGAATCAGGAGCCAGATGTTGAAACTTGACAACTTAAAGTGGCTTTAAGTGCAGTTATCTTGGAGGCATAAATAGCTGGAATGGCCCTTTAATGTGTGCAAAACCTCATGTTCTGGAGATTCCATGCATGAAACACTTGCAGAAACAGACAGTTAACACTGTGTTTTCAATGACTGTCACAACCCCTTCGATCAAATCAAGCTTCACTAGGAATGGACTTCATTATGTCCCACTTGGAATAATTTCATTTTCAATTTAGATGCCGCATGATGTAAAATGTACTCTTCCCCATATGTTGTGTTCTGAAACTCTTTGATTGCAAATCGCTTTTATGGAGCTCTCCAGTAATTGTGCACGTGATGCTTAAGTTTATTTGTCGAGGGGAGTGGCTCGGAGTGAAAGAGACACATTAACAAGGGAGAGAATGAGCCAGATTTGGAAGCTTGCTCCTTTAAAGTGACTATAAGTGTGGATATTTTCTCTGCTGTAACGCCTTTTCTTTTTCTCTTGCAAGTCTCCAACCAGTGTGGAGGCATAAATAGCAGAAGTGGCTCGGAGTGAAAGAGACACATTAACAAGGGAGAGAATGAGCCAGATTTGGAAGCTTGCTCCTTTAAAGTGACTATAAGTGTGGATATTTTCTCTGCTGTAACGCCTTTTCTTTTTCTCTTGCAAGTCTCCAACCAGTGTGGAGGCATAAATAGCAGAAGTGGCCCTTTAGCTTCCTTTTAATGTGTGCAGAACCTCATGTTCTGGAGATGACAGTGCAGAAACAGACCAGTGTTAGCAGTTAATACTGTATTCTCAACCCCTTTCGATCAAATCAAGCCTCATTAGGAATGGATCTAATTATCTCCCACTTGGAATATTTTTTCTTTTTCTTTTTTTTTTAATTTTTGCCAAAAGCCCAACAATAAAACACTGGAGGCTTCTGGGTGGGGTAACGGTTTTTACATTGTCTATTCATTTACTCTGGCCGGGGAGGAGGGGAGGGAAAAAAAATGGAAAGTTTGAGAGCGGAGGGGAGACTGTAGTGCTCTTGTTAGGTGAGATGGGGGAGGAGAGGGGGGGGGGAGGAGGAGGTGGGAGTGCATGCGTGGGACTGCCGGGGCAGCCAGACGGAGAGAGGGGAGGGAAGAGTGGGGGGGGAGAGGAGAGGAGAAGGAGAAAAAAAAAGCAGCTTGGACATTCCCAGGCTGGGAAATACAGCGGAGAGTGTTGGAGGGGAAAGAGAGGAGGACTGCTGGGTGTGTTGTTTTTTTTAACGCTCTGAAATCTTACAAAAGATTTGAAGGGAGGGAAAAAGGGATCACAGAAGAAGAAGAAGAAGAACAAATGGAGGCTGCTTGATTTGAACTGTGAGGAGAAAGTTTGTCAGAGAATGTGGAGAGGAAGCGAATCCAGGAAAGGAGCTGAGGACGATGTAGGAATTCCTGACTGAAGTCATGGTAAGTCCCCGTGTTTTCATGCTGCGTTTGCCTGGACATGTCACTTTTACTGGCCGGGCTTCTGCTACAGGAAGGACAAAGCGCCTGTGTTGTGTTCTGTGCTGTTTTCTTTGACACATCTGCCTTAAATACACCCACATGTGCTTCCAAAACAGGATCACTTTTATACATGCAAGTCATCCACATCTCACCAGAAAAAGAAAAGCGTGCATTTGATTCGGGGAGAAGTTTAGTCAGCAGCTCTCAGCGTAAAGCTCGCGAAGATGTGAACAATCCCTGCTGCCGCTAAATCACACTGACATGATTTAAGTTGCGTGACGTTGGTGATACTTGTGGTCGACTCGGAGAGAGAACATGGGACGCCTCCAAAGCGAGAGAGGAGCCCCGCTGCATCTCTGGGGACTTTGTTTACCATCCCCACCCACTTATGGTCTGATCAGTGACACACAGAGGCAGAGGGGGGCAGGGAGATGGCAGACGCATGCAGATATGTGTGAATTCAATTAAGAAGGGAGAAGGGGGGGGGGATAAAAAGAAGAAATTAAGAAAGACAGATCCCTGCTCCTGTGTGTTGTCGTGCAGGGTGGAGCAGTTTGGCAGGGGGGGGGAAAAAAGCAGAGAGAGAAATGGGGAGAACAGGAGGAGGGAGAGAGCAGAATAAAGGAGGAGGGTAGGGTTACTTTTTTATTTTAGGAGACTTGGACGGCAGCAGCGGCGGTTTTCGGTGATGCCGCATTTTCCACATTGGATCTGGGAGAAAAGGGGGGAGAGAGAGAAGAAGTGGGGGAACAAGGGATGGCATGGACCTCAGGGAAGGAAGAACATGTGCTGTACAGTTTCATCTCCCTCAATCGGGGGAAAATTGAGAGTGGAAAACAGTAACAGATGCACACACGGAAAGAGTCGCAGCAGAGTCAGAAGTGCAGAGAATTTAGCAGTTGAACAAACAACACACCCAACAACATGTGTTCTGGGAGGGAGAACTTTGGATGACTGGGCACATACATGCTCACCGAGAGACAAACACGGCTGCTGAGGCATGCACATAGGTGTTCAAATGCACACAGTCACACAGGGTATTTCCATTCACTCCGTCTGCCAGCTCCTGGTTTTGAAACTGAAGGTTTCATGGAAGTCATAGCAAACATTTTCTGCGTGTTTGTTTTGACGTGCTGGGAGCGCCAGGCAGGTGGAGATAACAGGCGGCCGGGCAGGATCAGAATCACGTTGTCAATCACAGGAATCGTTCTTTAACGGAGTTTCCTGCCATTGTCTGGCTCCCTGACACATGCAGACAGAGGATGGAGGCTTTTCAGTGCAGCAGTTTGCCGCTTGGGGCTTTTCCACTCCCAATTTTTTTTTTTAGGTTTTTATTAATTATAGACCCACAAAGAATGATCACAAACTCTGCAGTTGCCCTTTATGGAGATTTTTCGTGACTTCCAGCTCATTGTTTTGGATTTGATGGTCACAACTTTTACACCAGTGGAAATGCCCCCAATAAACCCACTGTATGTTTCCTGCCCAGCACCAAGCGGCAGACAAAGTTAGGAACTAGCTGGTTAACAAAGTGGAGCATTTAGCAGCTAAGGAGGAGAATGTTTCTTTCAGAAGTTGATGTATAAGATCAAATCCAAGTTTCAAAGGAGTTTGGGAATAGCAGACACGTATGTGCTGATGTGGGGATGTAGTGACAATCTAAAGACATCGAAAATACCACTTGATGAATGGTAACATGGATAGACTGCATGGTGATGACACATCAAGGGCAAAAGGTAAGCGTGTGCAGAGTACGAAGATGCAACCTACTGCACATGTATGGAAGTATGGAGTCCTCCAATGGAAGCAACAATGAGAACATAGTATAACAACAACAAGCATACACCGATCAGCCCCAACAACATGACCACTGACAGGTGAAGTGAATAACATTGATCATATTGGTACTATGTGGTGTTCTGATGGAAAACCTTGGATTTTGGCATCCATGATGACGAGACTTAGACACCCAAATAAACATTGTCCCACAACAAACACACTCCCTCATGCAAATGGAAATCCCAATTGTCACTGGCCTACCCCCACAGGAAAATGCACCCCACCACATGGAAACAACATCAACCATCTTGAGGAACATGACAATGGACCAACATGTTGATTTGACCTCCAAACTTCCTACACCCCATTCTGATCAAACATCAACAGGATACAGTGGAACAAGTTTGATTGACAGAGGCCCCACTGCACAAGCCAGAGTACCCAAAGGATCCAGTGCCAACGTCCTGGTTCCAGACCCCATAGGACACCCTGAGAGGTCCTCTGGTCCATGCCCAATGGTTCAGAGCATTTATGACGACATAAGGGGAACCAACACAATATTAGGCAGGTGGTCATGATGTTATGCCTCATCAGTGCATGTCTGCAGTATCTGTATCTGTTCATGTGCATCCACAAGGGACTATAATTAAGGCATAACTTGTTCCTGATCGTCTTCTTCAAATGTGAAATTTCTCCACACGTCCATCTGCTGCAGTAGAACAACAGGTTCTGTTGCGTTTCCAGAATTTCAGCATGAACTTTGTACCAGACTATCAGTCCTCATTACAGCCTTCATCTATGTACCTGGTACTTGTGTGCACTTTTTCAGTTTTACCTCGAAATAAAGTATTTTCTTCTTATTTTAATGGCTAAGTTGTTGGCTTATTTGCAGCCTGCCAAATCGTGATTACTTGTATGTTGTGGAATTTATTGTTGCAATATTGTCTTATCCTCAGCAACGAACTCTGTAAAAATGCAATGTTACTAAAACTGATGAAAATAGTATCCAAGTTAGCTTAAATCATAGACTGTATTTGCATACTATGTAATGGCCAACAGGGGGAGACTCCTCCCGTTTCAAAGACAAGTTTGATCGCATTGAAGATGAACTACAAGATTAATTTGAGAAGACAGTGCCGTGCTACCATGCCACTGAAGTGCTAAAGTTTCTAAGAAAAACAGTTTTACAAGTTTTGTATCTGCATTTGTGTACAGATTTTCAGCAATCGTTTGGACAATTTGCTAATGTACAGTTCTGGATATTCAGAAGCAGTAAAATGAGTTTTCCGTCTGTATTCTAGTTCAAGAAATGGTTAACAGTAATTAGCTGCGTCAACAAAGGTCAGCTTGGGTCAAGTGTTAACAAGTCTGGGCTTTGCTCAGTGAAACGCACGCTTCCCAGATTTGTCAAAGCGCACTATGTACAAAATACTGAGGAGCTGTAATGTAACTCTGCACTGTAAGAAAGGTTTTTGGTACACATTTTAACAATTTACTATTATTTTACAGTTTTTCCCTGATTTGTTGGATTAAAAATAATATTTAGTAAAATAAGAGAAACTGGCCATACCACCTTGTGGATGCCTGATCCCATCAGATCTTGGAAGCTAAGCGAGGTTGAACCTGGTCAGTACCTGGATGGGAGACTGTGAGGGAACACCAGGAAGCCTGGGTGGATGCAGTGTGAGAGTGAGTGGTTGGTGGTGGTTGGAGGGGCCGATGGAGCAGACTAGCAGCCTGGCCTCCATCAGTCTACCCCAGGACAGCTGTGGCTACATACGTAACTTAGCACCATGGAGTATGGAGTGAATGAATAATGCAATGTAAAGCGTCAGTGAGCGCCGAGAAAAGCGCTCTATAAAACCAATGCATTATTATTATTATTATCAGGCCCTCTAGTTTTTCCTGTTCTGGATGGTAGTATCTGGAATTTAGCCCAGATACGGATCAAATTTTGAAATGTTGTAGAAATTAGCAGGAACTTCTCCTGTATCTTTTACCAAGCAGCCTGGACATTTGTTGTGGAGTTCCATGCACATATGCATGTACATGTCCCTATCTCCTAGTGCTAAAGAATCCTGCAAAAAACTCCTGGATCCAGACGGTGATCTGGATCACCACCAAGATCTAATCGTCTGTTCTTTGTACCATTATCCAGCTTTCCTGAACATTTCATCAAAATCCATTCAGAACTTTTCATGTGAAGTTGCTAACAGACAAACAAACAAACAAACATAAACACAGGCAAAAACAGAACCTGCTTGGTGGAGGTAAAAAGCACTGATTTATATGTTAGCTGTTAAAAAATTTAAAAAATTGTAAAAAAAAAAAAAAAACCTCACCAGTATTTATTTTAACAAAAGGTAATTTTCTTTTTCTTATGTTTGACTGTAAAATTATTATATTTTACTTTATTTAAATCAGCAAAAATGATTGTATCCTACAGATTTTTGCTATTATTTAAAAGAAAAATTATGTTGATTAAGGATTAAAAAATGTTCAATAGCTTTTTAACTGTTATTTTACAGATTTTTGTTCTTATATTAGAGAAAATATCTATAAAGAACTGTAAGAAAAAAACCTTAATGTCCACCTGAAAAATCAGTATTTAATTACCACAGTATTTTAGTAGTAATTCGTTCTTTTAGAAAGGGTGAGCATAAAATGACACTGTTTTCTGTACTTAAATCAGCTTGCAGTATACAGTTCCCCCTTTTTTTTTCTTTTTTTTTTACAGAGTTTTTATTTTTACGGTGTGGCTTTGTTGCACACTGATAAGGCCAATGACAGCAGTAGATGTGACAAACTGTCATGCCCATGTCTCACATTTCTCACTGCATATGTCATGAATTATGCAAATAATAAAGCAAGACAGTGTTGTGTGAAATCTCAGCTGCCTTCACTCTGCCCGGCAACAGACTGGAGCACTTAAGCAGTCTAAAACAATCCGTGAAAAGCCCCGGCGAGCTGTTTGACCCACTGTAGGTCAGGTTAGATTATACAGGCTGATTTAAGAGAGGAAATCAGTGTCAGGCCTCTCCCTTTTCTTCCTCTTCATGCTCATTTCCCTTTGTCTGTCCTCCCCCCGTCTCTCCTCTCTTCCCCCTCATTCTTTTTTCCTCATCCCTCCTTCTCTGCCAGTATCTCCCTCATTTTTCTTCCCATCATGTCATCTTCCATCACCCCTCCGTCCTCTGCTCTATCGCTCTTCCTCCGGCCTTCATGTACATCTGGTTTCTATCATGGTTGCTGCTGCTCTTGTTTCCCATCGATCTCTCCCACCGGTCAGCCTCCTCCTCTTTCTTCTCTCTTTCCCTCTTTTTGTCTGAGCCCTCTCCCTCTCTGTAAATCTGTCTGGTTTGCTCAACGTCTCTTTTTCAGTCTCAACACATTTCATATGAGCCAAACTGACAAGTTACATATTCCAAATCCATTTCACGTGCTTGTTTTCTTGCTCTTCTTTCCCTTCTGATCACCCTTTTCCTCTCTCCTCTCTGTCCTTCTCCTTGTATCTCCATTGTTCTCTCTTTTCCAAGCATCACTTTGGAAGACGACTCTTGCCTTTGCCATTTTAGTCTCCATACGCCAGAGAAAGGCAGGAAATCTGACGCAGGAATGACATACCCCCAATCCAGCACTGTGTGTCCATATTCACCAGACAAACAGGAGGATATACACTCATACACACTGTACTGATTGTCCTCTGTGTGCCGTACAGACGCACAAACACACGCTTTTCCGGTGACTTAACCAGCACAGACTGCAAATAACAGGACAAAGTGAATAAAATGACACCCGCTGGTTTGTGAATGGAAGTTAGGAAGACAGGAAGTTTGTGCTTGGAGCTGCTGCACATGTTGGAATTCTATGTAGGAAGAAGAATCAGAGATGAAAATGGCAAGAACAGCACAAAACAAGCTTGTCTTATAGGGGAGCTCATATTTTTGGATAGTATTATGCGAAAAAAAAAATCCACATCCGAGCTTTTAGCCACATTTCATGGTCCTCTGTGTACAAACTCAGTTGCAATACCTCAACTACTTTAACCTCCAGGAGACTCCTTTACCTGTAGGAGACAATGCATTGCCCAAACCCTACCATTTGTATTTTGTAATACTATGAGTAGGACTTAATAAGTGCAAATGCTCATGCTTATCTCAAAGCTATTTTTAGCACGCTGAGAATGGGCTGTCATGTTTCTTGTCAAACTCCTAACTGAGATCTGCTCTTCATCATTTCCCTGATTTGGTTTGATTTGCTGATAGCATGTGCACAGTTACAGACGGATGACAAATTACAGGGAAAACAAATATTAGGAGTATTAAGAAGGTGGTAAGACACTAGAACAGATTCCATGCACCTTGATATTGATCCTCCTAGTTTCTGGAACTCTAATACAGTGATCCCTTGTCTATGGCGGGTGTTAGGTTCCAGAACCTAACCCCCGCCAAGGTCATTTCAACATAAGATGTTTATTTTATTATTTATATATATTTTAAGGCTTTATAAACCCTCCCCACACTGTTATTAACCTTTCCCACACTTTTACAAACACTTCCTATGCTCTTAAACACTTTCTACACTTTGCCGTATTTTAAACACACCGACATCGACGACGTCCGGCTGCCTACTGATGATGGTGTTACGGTAATCATACAGACTGTCAACGATTCTCTGACGGTTATTTCCAGTAAACACTCACCGTGTGGGACTGCAGGTTCTGGCTGGCTTCCATCACCGCCAATCAATCAGCGACCGACTAGCTCAAGCGGAAGCGGCCGTAGCTGAGTTTTCTATACGTGTGTCTACTCATCTGCTGTACGCTACGTATTTCATATACAATTTAAAAATCTGAGACCGCAAAGAGTGAACCGCGATTTGGCGAGGGATTACTGTATCCTCCTATCCCCATGCCAGCCCCTCCTGCTATCCCCCACACCACTCATCCCCACTCTCGCCCCAACCAGTCGAGGCAGATGGCCAGCTTCCCTGGGCCTGGTTCTGTGAGAGGTTTTTTTTTTTTGGTTCCTTCTCACCATCATTCACTGCTTGCTCATAGGGACAGTTGTTGGGTTCTTTTAAAATTCACACTGATTTTTGAATGCAAGGACAAAAACTGACAGAAGGGTAGGATTTTCAGAACAAAAATTCAAAGACATCTTCAGAAACCTACACAAACTTGTTGACAAATTGGAAAAAAATAGCAATCCAGTAGAGAGGGTAGCGACAGGATCAAGCATGATCTGCGAGGTCTGTCCTCTGCTATTGGATGACTCTGCTGGACCAGATAATGCAATTATTTTGGTGCATTTGGAGACCTCTGCTTCCAGTGCTGTCATTGTTTTCATTTGTTGCTTTTCAGCGCCACTGTGGCGTTTTTTCAGTAGCTGTTTTTCTATGATGTTGTCAAGCTCCTCACCTAACCTCATCTAGATTGCTGTGTCTCTGTTAGCCCCGCCCATCCAGCAACTGGGTGATTGACAGGCCCTGACTGACAGCTAACCAATGGGCTGTGCCGAATGACCAGTCAGTCACACAACTGGACAATAGGTCACATAACTGGCTGGCCAATTATGTGGGGGGAAAAAAACCCGTTGACCAGCCCCCACTAGACACCAGTCCACCGGGACAGTGCCCAGTGTGCCAGATGGCCAGTCCACCCCTGCTGTTCATCTAAAATCTCCCACAGGTGTTCAATTCCATTAAGATCTCTCTGCTGCAAAGTTCATAGCATCTAATCCACCTAATTTCCATGCTTGAACCATTCACTGACCCCTCAAAAGCAGTCATATCGGGATAGAGATGCTTCATCAGTGAACGAAGTTGAGGATTCAGAGCATCTTTGTATTGATTTGCAGTGACTCTTCCCCTCTGAGGAGGCCAATTAACACAAACCACACCAGCAAAATGCACCCATAAGGGAAAAACTGACCCAATCACTGCACAGGTAAAAGGTTCAGCTTCACCTTTATTTCCTCACCTGCCTGCAGTTCTCCATATTGAATCTTCTGCCAGCTGCATTTGCGGGGAAAATTAGAATTATATAAACACAAAGCCTTTACTTCAGCTCTATTGCATTACATTGAACTACACAGAGAGCCCACGCTGGTTGGTCCAAAGTGCTGTGAGCGCCTGTCCGATTGAAGAGTAACTGAATTACACCTATAGTCCCTTAAAGCAGAGGCACCGGGTTTTATGTGAGAGTCTGAGAGGAAATCTAATTCACATGTTTCCGTGCTGCTTTGTTTCATGTGCACGTATGAGTCTGTGAATAAGAGCTGATTGGGTTAGATGCACTGGTGCTCTAAGCTTTAAGTTTAACACCTTTGACCCAGATAGGACACGGTATAGTTGTGTGTTACTCAGATTTTGGACTTTCACACGGGCTTTGCAGGTTTTTTTGAAAAGCAGCGTCACTCTTTTTGTCCCTCTATTAAACTCTGTTCTCTGTATTAATTGGCCTTCCAAGCAGAAATGCCATTCTGTGGATGTTAACAGTGGTGTATCCTGTTGAAAGTTGTGTGCACAGGCTTGCGAACACAAAGAGATTTAATGTTGGAGAAAAACGGAGGAAACGTTGCTGGTGGCATACAATCGTACATTGCACTTCCAAACTAAATATTGTTGTAGGCCTGCGAGCTGGTCATGAAGTCAGCAGCAGTGTGTTCAGATAGTCTACCAACAGCAGCATGAGCAAAGGTGTAGAAGTAAGAATAGCCAATGTAAGGCTAATAAATACAAAACCCTTGCTTTCTATGAGCAAATCAGGCCTATTTGTAGCAACACTTGAGCAGAGTTTCTCTGAGTGGCACATTGTACGCTGTGCTGTGACTGTTTCAGCTGGCACAAGCTACATTTGTGATCCTGAGGGGCTCCGTTGAGCCAGATGGACTCAGATTGCAGAGTTGTCCCCATTCACGTCTGTCAGAGAGTGTTGGAAGCGTGGAAGCAAAGGCAGAACCGAGCGCTTGCTTCTACTGGCGTTTACAGCCGGCATGATGGTGCATATGTGTCTTTGAGGGAGCGGACCAACAAAGAATTAAAAGAACATCAAAGAGTGTCCGCTGTCATGTTTTTGGTGTAATTTAGTGTTGTGGTGAAATTAAGTCAAGTCTTGTGGGATTCTTTAAAAGAGCTTTAGACTAAGAGGAAGTTCCTGCTGGCTCGCCTTGCTATCCCCTCAACCTCCTGCTGGGCTTTTACTAGACTCAATATGTTCTGTCAGTGAGCCAAGAGGCTGTTTGAACCTCTTTTACCACTGTTACACCTACAACCACATGCCTCTAACAGCCTGAGACTGACCATAGTCTACCTGCTATCACTCTGAAAAACAGCTCAGGAGACCTTTTCCCCTTACTTAATTAAATGGACAATAGCAAGATAGAAATTATAATTTACTGATTTAGAGTAAACCCTTGAATAGGCTGGTGACCTGTCCAGGGTGTCCCCTGCCTTCACCAGAGTCAGCTGAGATAGACTCCAGCCCCCCTACGACCCTACAGAGGATTAAGTGGTGTATGGATAATGGATGGATGGATGGATAAACCCTTGAGGTTGCACACAGTTTTGATAGGTTGAGTTGACATAATAATAATAATGCGAAGAGCGCTTTTCTAGGCACTCAAACACGCTTTACATTGCATTATTCATTCACACCATACTCTATGGTGGTAAGCTACCTGTGTAACCACAGCTGCACTGGGGTAGACTGACGGAAGTGAGCGCCATCGGCCCCTCCAACCACCAACTAATCACTCTCACACTGCAATCACCCAGGCTTCCCTCACAGTCTCCCACCCAGGTACACCCCAACCTCACTTAGCTTCCAACGTCTGACAGGATCGGGCATCCACAAGGCGGTGTGACCAACAATAATAATGTTGGTAATTGCATCAACTTAATATTGTGTGTAATTTAAACTGAAATTTCTGTGTTATGTGATTTAAAACTTAATTTGAGCTGAGGGAACTTAATAAAATTGGCTTTTTTCCTCACCTTGATTTCAAGATCTCAAGTCCCCTACCCTACCTTGCAACTATGCCTGGAAAGCAGTGAAGACAGTCTGTTAGAGGCTTTAAAACATGATGCAAAGGACATTTCATTAACTGAATTGTTAAAAGTTTTCACTTGAACAAAAGAAAAATAAGTTATATTCCATCATAGTGACATAAATGTAGCCTTTTCCTGGAGTAAAGTGGCCCACCATTTGCTCCCTTTCTGCCTTGTTTCAACTTAATGGCTCTTGCAAAGGTTAATTATTGGGAAAGTTAGAAAAAGTAACCAACTGATGAAATTTTACTCTCTTTTGAGATAAATGAGACTTTCATGGGCTCTTACAGTATGTCTTTTAAGACATGTGTGGTTTCCAAAAAAAAGCCTCCTGGTGATTTCGTGGTTTTGTTCACTCGAAGCTAAAGAACCAACGCGACCTTTGAGCGCTCTGCCTGTGGAAACATCTGCAACATTTATGTAAGTTTTGTCGTTTGTGTCCTTCCAAGTTTCCAAGTATAGCTCCCATCGAAATTCGTACTATGGAAAAATGAATTTGAGCCCAGCGCCAGTGGACTGTTGGTGCCATGAGGGTTGTAGTTAACCGTTGAAAAACTTGGATCCCAGCCAAGAGAGAAGGTAGGAAACAGGAGCTAACATCTCCTGTGTGACCCAGAGTAACCTCAGCGGAGAAGCTCTCCAAAACAGTTCTAAACAAAGCAGGACTCTCTGTCAGAGTATAGTTTTGGACTTTCTCCTTCTCTTTATCCTAAAAGCAGCCTCCAGTGACTGTTTCCTACCCTTTACTTGGTCATCTCCAGTGCTTCTTCTTCTTTTTCCTGTTAGACTTTGGTCACAAACAACTACAAACAAGACCTGACGTCTGTTTTAACTTTACTTTGAGCTTGTGATTCGTTGTGTTTATGTTGTCAGGGCATTTCAGTCAAGCATTGCGCAAGCAGTTAGTCATAGAAAAACCGGAGTTCATACTCATTCTGTCCTCCTCTGTGGTCAACCCCAGCTCCCCTCTGTATACAAAAACAAACCCCAAAAATTGTTCTCAAATACTGTTGAACCTTCTTCCATGAAAGCCCCCGCACCACCAACAGCTCATTCCATCCTGGCCCTGTCCTGCTCGCCACTTCTCTCTTTTTCCGTACACTCTGTTCTCCCCTTATGAGTTTTTTTTTTTTTTAACTGATTGCGTTCTGTCTATTCCCTCGGTTGTTGTAGTTATTCAGCACAATGTGCAGACTGGTGAGGAGGGCCGCGCTGTAATCGTTGTCAGATGAGAGTCGGATGGAGGTGAAACAAAGAAAAAAACACTGGAGATGAGGGGAAAAAGGAGGGCAGGGATGGGGATGAAACTGGGAAAAAGACGGAGAGAAGCAGATGGAAGGTCTGAGAGGAAACGTGAAGGGAGACAGAGTTTGGAAAAGAGAGAGAAAAAAAGTTGCGGGTTGCCATGCCAACAGGCCACAGAGAAAAATAAACAGTGCATGTGTTGCGTGCTCTGCTCTGTCACCCTCCACCTCACTGGCCTTCCCACTGCTATGGAGTGTGTGAGGATGTGCATGCAGCTGTGCATGCATGTGTGCTGTGTGTGTGTTTTAACACGCTGCAGCCGTCTCTGGACTCTTTTGTTCTGGGGGGTTCTCACATTTAGTGGGCCTTTAGAGGAAATGTTTGACACTCCCCAGACCGTACAACAGGAAGCTGAGAGTAGCGCATGGGTGTATATTTGTATGTGTGTGTGTGTCAGCAAAATGTGAGACAAACCGGCTGTTAAATACAAACACAGACATTAGAGCTGATTCAGTGGATTAATCCTTTACTTTGTCCCTGTCAGGGTTCGGAGGCTATGGAGGACTGTGTGCAGGGGGCGCTCTCGTCACTTTATCCTCCGTTTGAGAGCACGGCGCCACCCCTCCTCTCCCAGGTACACCTCACAAACACACTCACCTGTATTCCAGTGCACATCGTTACAGCAATAGATAGGGGGTATGTAGGGATGTTGTGCACAAATACAGTGCTGATCAGAAGTCTTCACCAGTTTTCAGCTTATATTGTATTGTAACATTGTATTATGGTCAATTTAATTATGGCTTTTTTGACAAAAATTTACCAAAAAAGAATCTTTCTTGTCAAAGTGAAAACAGATTTCTCCTAAATAGCATCAGTTAATAAAAAAATATAAAACATAAAGTAAGTGACTGCATAAGTATTCAACCCCATCACATCAGTATGTCATAGATGCAGCCTGTGTGGATGAGTCTCAATCAGCCTTGCACATTTGGACAGTTTTACCAGATCCTTTTTTGCAAAACTGCTCAAGCTGTCAGGTTACATAGGGATCATGAATGAACAATCCTTTTCAAGTTCAGCCACAAAATCACCGTTGGATGCAGGCCAGATTTTTAACACGTTGACATTACTTTGTAGAAATCCAAAGCCATATTAAATTGACCATGACTCAGTTTTTTTAAAAGCGATAAAAGGGGGTGAATACTTTTTATAGGCACTGTAACTTGGTCATCCTGAGTTACAAAGAAAATCTACCCATCTGGTCAATTATAGCCAAATGCTATTACTTCAACGCAACACTTTTTAGCCAAAATTTCTCACCATTGCTGCTTTCGACTATTCTAAAAAAAAAAAACCTAGAAAAGCACTTGTGTTGGTTGCATGTCTGTATCTTCATCTGTTACCTTACAGTGATGACCATTCCACAGGCCCTCTAGTTTTTCCTGTTCTGGATCCTAGTATCTGGAATTTTTCCCAGATCCGGATCAAATTTTGACATGTTGTAGAAATTAGCAGGAACTTCTCCTGTATTTTTTGCCAAGCAGTCTGGATATTTGTTGGGGAGTTCCATGCACATATGCATGCACATGTCCCTATCACCCAATGCTAAAGAATCCTACAAAACAATCTTGGATCCAGACAGTGATCTGGATCACCACCAAAATCTAATCATCTGCCCCTTGTCCCATTATCCACCTTTCCTGAACATTTCATCAAAATCCATTCAGAACTTTTTGTGTAAAGTTGCTAACAGACAGACAGACAAACAGATAAACACTGGAAAAGACATAACCTCCTTGGTGGAGGTAACAATCAACTGGGCAAAACTTTTCAGTCTCTTATAGATGCACTGTGCAGACAGAAGTGTCAAAGTCACATTTGTTTTTTGGAACTTCATTGTTAAAAACCAATGGACAAAGGGGCCTCTGAGTTTAAGCTATTCTGTATTAACATTTATGGGACATTGGTAATTGGTTCATTCCCAGTTGCCATGTAGTTTCCAATTGGATTTCTTTGTTGCTATGGAAAAATCTGTTTCATTAAACAATAGGGATAAACTTAAGAAGCCTTGGTGATTTCCTCGTTTTAACTTCTGATTACATGCTGTCTGTCTCGGTTGAGGAAATTCTTCCACTCACTGGCAAATGACACCGTTTTAAAATCCTTTGGATCAACTGAAAAATGCACAAAGATCCAGCTGAAACAAAGACTGCTTTCAGTGCACAAGAGGCTGATATTCAGAGGACGAATAATTATCTTATCATCTTTTGCATTGTATGCAATGAAGTGCTTTTCATCAATTCTTGTGCTGTTTGTCCAGGTCTTCTCAGTGCTAGAGTCGACCTATCAACACGACAGTCTTCGTTACCTCCTGGACTACTTCGTACCTGCCAAGCACCTCCTGCACAAACTCCAGCAACATGCCTGCGTGAGTTCCAAACCGCTAACACACTGAGAACACACACATAGCTGTATAATCAGAAGCAGAATCAGCTGTCACATGCGAGACGTATAGTGGTGAGACATCTGTCAGCTGCTCCCGTCTTCATTCCTACGGTGAAACCGGTCCTGCAGTCATTTTTAGTAGTAGAAGTGTTTATACACCTTTGGAGCAACTAGTCAAGATAAGTGTTAAAGACAAGATTTATGTCTTATGCCTAGACACTTGTGTCAAGTTTCAAGACGGAGAAACAATGTCTCAGTGAGGTTACAAGTCAAGTCAGTTCAGATAAATTCAAGTAACGTTTCATGTTCTTTAGAATAAACTGAAAACAAGTGTCACATTTTCAAAACAAGTCTTACATCAAGTTTAGTTCTAAAGATAGTGTCCACTGAGGTAAGTCCAAGTTTTTTGGTGCAATTCCAAGTTAAGTCTCAAGTCTTTATAATGACAAATCATTATAAAATAAATAAATTAAATAAATAAAATAAAATAAAGTAAACAATAAAATTAAAAAAATAATAATAATAAAAAAAATATATATATATATAATATATATACAAAAAAACCCAAAAACAAACAAAGAAACAAACAAAGACAAATAAGAAACAACAGGATCAAGGAGAAAAATCAACACAAGTCAAACAATAAGTAATAATTGTTTTGTGTTTCCCCTCTCCCATTTACCTCTTTAAATTTATTTTCCTAATTGATTAGTTGAGTTAAATTGCCACGGTTTTTACTTCCTCAGTCGCTCCCAGACCCTGGGGAGGGGGCCGACTGTTGGAAGATCTGCTGCTCCTTCACCCATAACGAGCGATCCACAGACCCAGTGGGAGTGGATGTTCGTGAGGTTGGAGCTGGATGTGGATTGTTATTATTTTGTCTTTGCTCCATTCAATTTATTTTACCTTGTTTTAAATTTTTCTTTTTTTTTTCTTCTTTCTTAATTTGTTTATATGAAAGCAAAATATATGTTGGCACGTTGCTGTGTTGTTTTAACATATATATGTTATGTATTTTAATTTGGGTTCCAGACTAACTTTTCCACTATGATGGAATGATTTGGTCGCCCCTCCACACCTCTTTGTTTAGGTTCAGCATTGCTACAGCTATTAATCCACTATGCCTGCTGATGAATAGCTGTTTTTGTATAACCCACTTATGGTGCATTGATTTTCAGTGACACAAGACTTGATATTTGTAAAATATTTCATTCAGAAAATATATTCATGTTTTCACCAGTCATCTTCTGATATCAGTCATTAACTGGTCACAGGCTACAGCTCCTGGAGAGTGTCGTACTGAAGAGAACAGCAGGCAGTTTTCAAAGTTTTTAAACTTCCAGATTCCGGGTTATGGTGCAGGGAAGCCAAAATACCATGTCCATCCATGTGGATGCAGGGTCTCAGGAGGCTACCATATTTTTTCTTTCATGAATTAAACTAGTCGATGCTTGTGTAAAATCTCTAAGTGCATTGTTTTATTCTACTGTGAGGACTTTTCTATCAAGAATAAGATTTCACTGTGCTGCTTCCTGTACAAATCCCAGGTCATTCACCATCTTGGCGGACAAGGTTCACCGCGGCCTGCGCGTCTTCAACAAGGTGTTCACAGAGCGAGCTGAAGTCCTCTGGCAGTCAATCATCATGCTGCATGCCATCGCCGACGACATCAGCGATTTCCACCACAAAGCCAAGATTGCCGGCATCACCGGCGGCACCACCACCGCTGTGGGCGGCGTGACGGCCATCGCTGGCTTGGCTTTGGCACCGTTCACGTTCGGTGCCTCTCTGGTGATCACAGCTGTGGGAGTGGGCGTGGCAACAGCTGGAGGCATCACTTCAGCCTCCGCAGCCATCTCGGATAATGTTAACAACATGCAGGACCGCAAGAAGGTAAGCTGCAGTTTGACGACACATACTGACGCAACTTTACAAGAAAGCAGTGATGACCTGGGTACATTTTGTTGAGTCAAAGATCAGCATGTTAGTAAACAGTCATCAACATTTAGGTCTTTGTTAGATGAAATAAATGCATCACAGCTATCAGTGTGCAGCTTAACCTTTTCTTTGTCTTTTGGTCTGCCTCCAAGCCAGCACTTCACCCAAATATGTGGGCCCTTCATATTTTATTCGCATTTGACTTAAATATGTAGTGTGACGTTGGAGTTGTTTGAAATAAACTGTGCTTTGCCTGGAAAGTTGATGAAAGCAAACAGCTGCAGCAGGAAGCAGAGTCAGAAAGCTGGACAAACGTTACAGAATCACTCGTATTCCATTAGATCTGATTCTGATTTAATAAAATGTCATCAGGCACACCCATCAGTTTGTACACAGTCTCCAATAGCTTTAGTTATGACAGCGTAGCCTATTAAAATGCTATACAGGCATCCTGGGATGTGTTTAATGTTCAGCTTGCACATTACATGAATTGTCATGTAAATCAGCTGAGCAGCCCCTCTCCCTCTCAACTACATAAATACATTTACAACATTAACAAATTGTCAAATACGGTAGAGAAACATACAACAGATTTGATCACTGATTTGTCAAATACTTACACTGTCAGGGCTGAAACATCTGCACAGATGTTAGGAATCCTCACATCCCACATCTACGCCCAATGTTAATATACAGCAAACTAAAGCTGTGATATAAATTGTATGCAGCTTATGATGTGTACTCTGAAAGTATTCAGCTTCTCTGACTCCTAAAGGTCGCCATCAACCACACAAGATGTATTCTGTCAACAGAGTAAAATCTCTCCAGTTCAACAAAGCTTCTATCAAACATCACATTGTTGAGGAAACGTCTAAGAAGTCCAACCAGCACCGTGCTGCAGTCTTCAGTTACTGATTCTACATAGGCCTGATTCATCTCGAACGATCTGTCAATGATGTAAACAGTTAAAATGCTTTACTTTATCACCAGAAACATAAAGTGGTACCGTGTCATGCTGCATTGACTGTTTTTAATGTGATCTTCCATTAGGTGGAGGCAGTGCTGCTGGAGTATGAGAACCACCTGCTGGACATCGGGAAGATCCTCCACTTTGTCAACCAGGGCCTGTACAAACTGCGAGGCCACCCTTTCCTCAGGTCCGGCACCCAGCATTACTCGGAGGACTGGGAGATCCGCAGGGCCGTCCAGATGATCAGCTTGGTCGACTCGCCCGTGATGAGAGCGACGGAGATAACGGACGCTGCCGTGGCCTCGCTGCAGGGACTCTTCAAAGGCATAGACAAGTACTTCATCAAGGACTCCAGGGAGCTGAAGAAGGGCTGCAAGAAGGAGATGGTGGGTCAGATCAAGGAGGTCGCAAACGTGCTCAATGACGGGATCGTGGAGCTCAATGCCATCAGAGAGGAGCTTCAGGATGCAACAGGAAGCATGTGAGCATCATCCAGCATGACTTGGACCATATTATTATTTCTCAAAGACCATAAGCCCCCTCTTGTGGCTAAATGAAGGAACTGTTGGTCAGATGTGCACCTGCTGTGAAGTCGTGTTAACATCTGGTTATAAAAACATACACCATTTCTGTGAAGCTAATAATGTCCCTTCATTTGTTGTGATCGTGGCAGAGAGGTGTTACCTTTCTTTTGGCAACTTTTGAAGCTGCAGATTATTCTTGCTCAATCCCTTTTTGTGCACTTTATCTACCATTATCTGGGTAAAAGGCTTCACTACTGGGTGAATCATGGACTCATGACTGACACAGTCCCATTAAAATGTATAAAAAAAATCCACAAAGGAACTATTTTTGTAGGGCATTTGTTTTAAATTGTATTTTATTGTCAGAAATCCCAAATTGTTCAATGCTTCAGTCAGATATCACTATAATCATATAAATGCTGGAATTGGAGAATTTACAGTAAAACTCAAAAGGAAAAATCTGCGCAGACGAGCTGTTGTTAGCCGAGGACAAGACTTTATACTGTAAAAGTTATTTTTCTGGTCCCATCATCTTAAGATTGTATCATTTTAGGTGTCTCTTCTTAAAAGAGCTTCACATTAACAATCAAATAAATGTTGTATATAGGTTAATTTATTTAAAATATATCACTTTGCTTCAAAAACCTATTTAAAGTACATCTAAGAGAGAATGTTTGTTTTAATGTTGGTGTACAAGGAGTTGACAAAATACCAGGGATGGTACCAGTTTGACAAATCTCTTTGGACCTAATGGCTGCATCAGCAAATACTTACTTTACAGTTAGTTTGTAATGCTGTTTTTTGCTGGACGTCTGTTGGCAAAATATTTACACATCTTCATTCCTACATGTCACTGCAAAATGACTGCATGTTTGGTTCATAGACACAGTTTGTTCACATGTATTCCATTGTAGGTGTGGGGGGAATCTTTTTGTTGTTTTTATCTACAAGAACTGGTTCTACCAAGTTGACTCCATGTAAATGTGTAAATATGCTCCTGTCTATATTCTTTCAGCCTGTGCACCGTCCTGTATTATATTAACCTGAATAAAATATACCTGTAAAGATTTTTAAACATTGTATTTTGTATAAACGAATGCATCATGTAGCTGAGGTGAGTCCATCCCTGTTCTATATCCCTTAAAAATGCCATGTGATTCTAAACTGAATGACCTTACAGTACCTGCATTACTTTGAAAATGAGCAGTAGGGTATTTGCTCTTATGTCACATTAAAAAATAACTGTTTGGATGTACTATAATAAAATACACTGACTTGTTGCATTGAGTTTTTTCCTTATGGGCCTGCATTTTCAGTCACTTTTGATTGCACGTATTGAGCAACAGTTTTGAATCGTTCGACATTTAAGTGATATTTCACACCTGTACTCACCTGTGTTGTGCTTTTAATGTAACGCACAACCTTTAAATGAAGACTATATGCAAAGGTGTTTGCAAATCCAGGCTCCAGGCGATGTTCCCACCCCTCTGCCTGTGTGCGTTTGTGGTGAGCTGGAAACAGGAGAGGACGGTTACGTCACTTTAAGCTGAGCACACTCAGCATTGTTCTTATGTTTACCCAATAGTTGTAACTCCTCAGAGGTAAATAAAAGACACCTGAAGGACCTGCAATAAGGAGCACCTGAATAACTGTGAAATGTAATTGCTACTGAACATCAAATAACTACATTCAGAGCATTATTAGTAGATATTTACATTTCAACTTGGGTTTTGAACTCATTGCTTGTTTAGGGTTTAAATTCTAATTTATTACTGTGTAAAAGTTAAACTGGCAATTTTGAATACAGTTTTAATCTTTGAGTTTTAGTGGATCACTTATCACTTACTTACTAAATGTCGAACATTTAATGAAATAAAACCAACTGAGAGGGAAAGTCTCTGGTTGGTAGAGCTTTTAAAGATCCTCCCTGTGAAAATAACAGAGATGTTTATCAGTTTGTTGGGTAAACTTATGGAACAGTGAAAGATGATCTGAAAATGAGTACAACCATAAAACAGTTTGAGAATATATACAAAAACAGAAAGATAATAATGTGGATAAAAATGTGTAGCAGGTGAGAGTTAATAAGTTCAAAAATTCCTCCTACTCATTTTCAGACGTTATTTTAGGTTCTAATTTGTTAGTTTGTTTTGTTGTTTTTTTCATTTTGTGTGTTTTATTTTCTGTTTTGTCTTTATGGTAATGTAGCATGTCTGAAATAAATAAATAAATAAATAATAAATAAATAACATAAATATTAAACATTAGTATTTTCAGTGATTTTTTAGTTTAAAAATAGTGATAAAAAAACTGAATAGCAAAAAAAATTGAAAATACTTTTTCAGAGGTTTACACACGTGTAAGTGTTGTATTTTTTATTGTTTGGTTATTTGAGGACATTGAAATGTTTACATTGCTTATTTGGTTTAATTTCTCTGTTTTATTTTAAAGTATGAAGTCTCATTTTGTAAAATAAATATAAAATAAAATTTAAAAAATATTTTGTAGAATTATATTTATATGGGAGCTGAGGTCCTGGAATGATTCTGTCAATTGTTCCACAATAATTTTTGGAAAATGTCCCATCCGACTAATACTCGCTAATTTCAATGGCATAAAATGGAAATATGAAAATCAAAAACAAAACAAAAAAAAAACAACAAAAAAACATGTCCCTCAAAATTGCTCTCACTAGAATGTACTTGAGTAAATGTAGTCCGTTACTTTCCATTCACTGGCAGGTTTATTTATTTATTTACAATTTTATTTTTCCGTTGCTATACAATTAGAGCCTTTGATTTACTGTGAAAGCGCTAAAGGAATACTTAGATAATATTATACTAAACAGAACAACAAACAGCTGATCTTCATCCCTGCAGATGCTACATGCTAGCGCTGCTAACCAGGAAGAGGCTGGCAAACCTCAGTCTGCAGGCTCCGCCCCCTGCAGGTCCCACAGGTGATCCCAATGAGGCGCGGAGCGAAACTTTGTCAAACTTTTCTCGGCTGGGAGGGTGTGGAGCCGCTGTCAGCCTGTTTCTAACTGCACCTGAAATCAGAGCGGAGCAGTTTTGTTCTCGGTAACCAAACTCCCGAGGCTCCGCTAAACCTGTTGGACTCCTCCTGAAGGGGAAGTGAAGGTCTGACCGGCTGAAGTTCTCCAGCTCTCTGCTCGCTGCCAGCGGCTGAGTGTTTATTCTGTGTTTCTCTGACTCCACACTGAGGTAAGCTCTGTGCTCTGTCATTGTGTTGTTGCTGCTTTTGTTGTTGTCAAACATTCCTCCGGACACAATGCAGTTTTTTCACTAAGCGTTGCGTTGTAGAAAGAAGACCTAATGCCAAACCGCGTTAAAAACTTCACTACTTTTACATTTCGCTGCCATTTAACTAACATACGCGTAGCAAAACCCCACATCCTGGCCTATTACCACTTACTCAGACACACTTTTCAATTCGGCGATGGCTGCTTAGCTAAAAGCATTACAAGAGAACTTTTCTGGTGTAGCATCCCCGGTTGAAATGATAGTCTCTTAAACTGATGGTTCACAACCTTTATTTATTCCTTAATGTGAACACACCGTAAGAGCTGTAATAAAGCAACCAAAATATACAATTAATAACTTACGGTATTTTCTCTTTGTCCCTTCTCCTTAATTATAAGTCATTGCATACTAAACACGGTTGGTTACCGGCCAAAACGCAACGTAAACACCACATAAAGTCAGAAAATAAAACTAAATACATTTACAAAACAAAGCCGTTAAATACTGACCTTGTTCCCATTCAACCAGGAGCTAATAACTGTCCGTCGCTTGTATTTTAATAAGCTTTTATTTACTTTTGCTGTCAACCACAACTTTTTCGTTGGCGCTCCTTTTCCTTACGTCAGTTTTACCTTTTTATTTTGCAGCAGTCGCTGCGGATTGCGGCACCTTACCGTTTTCCTCCTTCAAAATAAAAGCATCATTTTCATAATAAAACATGAACCAAATCAGTAATACAAAATGATAATAAGGTCATTTACACTCCCACCAAATCATTGTAGCCTAACTGGTAACTAAACATGGCGATAATGATTTCCTAATGAAGAAATGACCTGTAACCTTTGACATCTGTGAAACACACAGTTCATATGAAAGAATAAACCTTAAACTGTAGGAATTTAAAGAGTCTCTAGGAGCAGAACCAGTTTCTGCACCGGGCGTTCCACAGTGGAAGGTTTTCCAGAACATTGTCCTTTCTCCATCTTCTTCTCTCCAAAACGAATCTTTACTTTTCTTACAAGTCCATCTTTGTCAGTTACAGTGTCTATTACGCAAGTCATCCATCTTCTCCATGACAACATCACCCACCTTCAAGTTTCTCCTGGGAGTGTGCCATTTCTGTCTTGTTGCGATGTTGGATAGATACTCCCTTTTCCAACGGGACCAAAACTGTTCTGACAAGTACTGCACCTGCCGCCACCTTTTGCGTGCATAGATGTCCTCTCTGATGAATTTACCTGGAGGGGGCAGGGCTGCTTTGGACTTCATAGTAAGCAGGTGATTCGGGGTTAATGGCTCTGGGCTGTTTGGGTCGTTAAGATTGTCCACTGTAAGAGGCCTGCTGTTCACAATCGCCATTGCCTCATAAAAGAATGTCCTTAGAGATGCGTCGTCCATTCTGCCAGATGAAACTGAAGCTGTTGAGCGCAGAATGTTTCGGACTGTCCTGATCTGCCTTTCCCATACACCTCCTGTATGGCTGGAATGAGGAGTGTGCATTTTGAAATCACACTGTTTCTCAGCAAGAAATGTGATAATACGGTTAGAGTCTATCTCTTTCAAAGCTTCTTGTAGTTCGTTTTTAGCTCCGACAAAATTACTTCCTTGATCACACCTTATCTCACTGACTGCTCTTCTTAGAGCTATGAAACAGCGGAGTGCATTGATGAAGGCGTCGGTAGTCAGGTCATCTAACATTTCTATGTGCACTGCTCTACAGCAAAGGCATGTAAAAAGAAGTCCATAACGCTTATGCACTTTGCGAGCTTGTTTGGTGAGAAAGGGACCGAAGCAGTCCATTCCACAAAATGTAAACGGTGGATTTGGATCTAACCGCTGTGTTGGGAGATCAGACATTTTCTGTTCCTCTGTGCCTCTTCGGAGTCTGCGACACTTTACACATTGGTGCACAAAGGTTGCTACTGCTTTGTTTATACCTGGAATCCAAAATCCATTTGATCTGATCTCATTTATTGTCAGTCCTTTCCCTTGGTGTTGCACTTTACTGTGGAAATGCGCGATTATAAGTTGAGTGACATGGTGATTCTTTGGAATGATCACTGGATGTTTCAGCATGGAGGAACATGATGCATGTTTCAGCCTTCCTCCCACCTTAAGGAGTCCATCATTGTCAAGAAATGTGTCCATTTGAGACAGTTTGCTTTTGTGAGGAAGTGCCTTTCCACTTTTGAGCATCTTTATGTCCTCAGCATACTCACTTGCTTGTATGTCCTTTAGAATAACACGTTGTGCGTTTTGTCTCTCTTGTACTGTACTGTGGCCAGTTGTTTTGTCTCTCTTGGCATGGCGAATGAGTCGAGCAACGGCTTGAGTGACTTTGTACCATGAGGAAAACTTTACTAACTTGTCTGATAATCCTTTGTTATCTGTCTTGAGTGTGTTCAGTGCATGCACCCTTTTTACCTCTGGATCTCCGAGTGGTACTTCTGTGTCAATGTCTGCAGCTGGAGGTATTTCTTTGTCCCATAGAAACTGTGGCCCTTTAAACCAGTCTGAGGTGATGAGCTCACTTGCACTTGAACCTCTGGAGGCAATGTCCGCAGGGTTTTGCTCAGAAGGGACGTATCTCCACTGCTGGGGGGAGCTGCTGAGCCTTATTTTTTGGACTCTGTTGGAGACAAATGTGTGAAAACGGCGTGCTTCGTTGTTAATGTAGCCTAAAACTACTTTAGAGTCTGTCCAGAAATACTCATCAACCTGTGTCAGTCCAAGCTCATCTTTTAGCATGTTACTTACAGTAATGGAGACAGCGGCAGCTGTCAGTTCAAGTCTTGGTATTGTGGTTACCTTAATAGGAGCAACTCTGGTCTTTGCTGTAACTAAAGCACAATGTACATTATCATCCTTGCTTACATGTCTCAAATATGAACACTGACCATAACCATATGAGCTAGCATCAGAAAAATGATGCAACTCTGTTTTCACTATTTGGCCTAAGTCTTTAGGAACATAACAGCGTGGAATTTGTATTTTCTCTAGGTTCTTCAAGTCGCCTTTCCATTTGTCCCACACTGGCCTTAGTTCACTTGGAAGGGGATCATCCCAGCCTGCGCCTTGTTTGCATGTCTCTTGGAGCACTCTTTTGCCTGTGAGTACAAAGGGGGAGATGAATCCCAGTGGGTCGTAAAGAGATGCAACCATGGACAGGACGCCACGCCTTGTAGCAGGTTGGTTGTTGGGGTGAAAGCGAAACCTGAGTGTGTCTGAATCAATGTGCCAGTGTATCCCTAGTGCTCTTTCAAGTTTACAGTCATTAAAGGCTAGGTCACAGGCTTGCTGAAGTTCGGCACGTTCAGAAGCTGGAATGCTCTCTAACACTGTTTTGTCGTTACTTACAAACTTGTGCAGTCTGAGGCCGCCTGATGCGCAGTGTGTCTGAGCCTCCTGTGCAAGCTGAATGGCTTCCTTGATGCTTGCCGTACTTGTTACGCCATCGTCCACATAGAAATCCTTCATTATGAACTGTGCCCCAAGAGGAAACTGTGTCTCGTTTTCTTTGGCAAGATGCTTTAAGCCATAATTGGCACAACCTGGCGAGGATGTGGCACCGAAAAGGTGTACCTTCATTCGGAACTCTTGGGGTTCAGTGTTCAGGTCGCCATTTTTCCACCACAGAAATCTTAAATAGTCTCTGTCTGCTTCATACACATGAAATTGGTGGAACATTTTCTCAATGTCACATAACAATGCAACTTGATGCCTTATGAATCTGATGAGAACACCATTTAGATTGTTCAGCAAATCTGGTCCTGACAGCAAATGATCATTGAGACTGTTACCTTTGTATTTTGCTGAGGCGTCGAAGACTACTCGAAGTTTGTCTGGTTTTTGGGGATGATATATCCCATGGTGGGGAATATACCACTTTTCTCCTTCCTTTGCTTCACTGTCCACTTCCTCTGCGTCATTCTTTTCAATGACTTCACTCATAAACTTTACATATTGCTCTTTGTACCTTTGATCCTTTGACAGTTTGTTCTTGAGGTTTTCAAGTCGCACAGTAGCCATTTGCTTATTGTCCGGTAAGTACGGCCTCTCCTTAAATGGGAGCGGCATTTCGTAATGTCCTTTTGTGTTTTTGTAAATGCCTTCCTTTAATGTGTTCAGAAAGAGAATGTCATCTTAAGAAACAGCCTTGTTGTCCTTGTTATCATCTTTGAAGTCAGACTCGAGAACCTTGAGTGCGTCAGCTGGAGTTACTAGGGGGAGTTCTTTAACTGTAACTCTGTGACACACAGTGGACATGCTCAAAGAGTCATGGGGAGATGATGTGTGGCCTACAATACTCCAGCCCAATGCTGTGCGGACTGCATAGGGTTCGTTCTCTTCTCCTAAAATTACCTGCCTTGGAGCCAGTGCCTTAGAACAACTGTAGCCTATTAACAAACCAACTTCACACTCCAACTGTGGGGGAATCTCATTCACTATAGCCTTGAGGTGATTCCAATGCCTTGCCGTTTCACAGGTAGGAATGTGTGAGCGGTTCACTGGTATACAGTCTTTAGTGTAAGCAGGAGGGAGTTCGATCATTTCTGAAGAGTTGTAGCCTCTAACTTTGAGACCTGAAACACGTTCACTTGGCACCACAGCATCTTTACCAAGCATTGTAGTGAGCTTTAACCTTATTGGGGTGGACTCTGCCTTGAGACTGTTAGACACGTCTTGGTCAATGAACACTGTGTCACTTTGGGTGTCCAAGAGTGCATAAACTAGCCTTTCCATACTTGGATGTGGCTCTGAAGACACCCATACTGGTACAATCATAGACGTGCTGACACACTGTTCGTTGGGCTCTGCATTGAGAGACAGGGTAGTTGCTGCCTGTTCTGTGTTGCTCTGGGTTGAGCTTGTGGCTGATTTGTCATAGCTGAAGTCATGCAGGCAAGTAGGGTGTTTTTTGTTACACATTTCACATACAAGTCTGTAACGACAGTCCTTTGCATTGTGTCCGGGTTTGAGACAGCCATAGCAGAGTTTTTTCTCCCTTATGTACTTTCTTCGTTCCTCAAGTGATTTGGCTTTAAACTGTCGGCAACTGTGAAGTTTGTGTGAGTTGTCTTGACAGAGCAAGCATGGTGGGTTGACATTTGACCTCTGTTTTGTGTTTTCAGTCTCTGTTACTGCCTGTGTGTGCAGAACACTGGAGGTGGGTCTTTTCTCCTTTTGGTAACTTTTACCAGTGCTTGTGGTGAAGTCTGTTGAGTGGAGAGCATGAAATGATGTGATCGGGTTGCACACAATCTCTGCTTCAGATAACAGGAACTCAGCAAAGTCCTTTAAACTTGGAAACTTCCCACTTTCTTTCATGAACTGAGTAGCTTGACGATTCCACCTTGCAGCTGCCCAGTCTGGTAACCTTTGAACAAGTTTTTGGTTCTCTTCACAATCGTTTAGAATATTCAAGCCTTCAATGTGGGGCATAGCTTCTTGACATGTTTGAATGAAATCAGCAAATGCCCTAAATCCTGTCGAGTCCTTTGTTTGTATCTTTGGCCATTTTGCTAGCCTTTCTCTGAACGCTTTCTGTATGACAAATGAATGTCCATAACGTTGGTTGAGGCGTTCCCATGCGTTCTTGTATGCATCACTGTCATTCCTATAGAAAATGCCATCAAGGATCTTGCGAGCTGAACCTCCTACATATTTCTTCAAGTAGTGCAGTTTGTCAGCAGGTGAGATGCTCTTTTTATCTATGAGTGCAGTAAATGAAGCTTTCCACTCGATGAACTGTATTGGGTCACCGGTGAATATGGAGGGCTCTGGCGTTGGCAGTCGGTTCATGCTGATGCTGTCCTGTAGTGCTTGTGCTAAATAAAGGATGTCTGATTGTGGAAGTGAGGTGGACACCACATTACTGTTAGGAGCTTGAATAGGAGCAGAAACTGTGGAGAGTCGCTGGACTTCTCTGCTTGCATCTACGACGTGAACACTGCTATCACTGCTCTCACTGCTTATTTCTTGATCATATGTCCTTAGTCGAGCTCGAGCAGACTTTATATCCTTTTCTGCCTTTAATCGTTCTAATTCACGTTTTTGAGTTTCTAGTTCCTTTCTTTGCTTTTCCTCTAAAAGCTGAATCTTTTCCTTTTGTTTTTCTTCTTCTAATAGCACCTCATACTCCACTTCTTTGGCTGCTAACTCTGCTGCAGCCTCTGCTCTCTTTGCAGCCACTACAGACTTGGCAGAATATGATTTACTGGCAGTGGAGCGTTTGCTCAAGAGTGTGCAGGAGGAACTGTAGATGGACTGAGCATAGTCTGGGTTGAGAAGTTCACGGAGACGTGTCTTCACATTGTTACTATCATAGTCATCTATGCCTGAGAGTCTTTCATGTGCAACCTTGATAATGTCTCTGGTGACTGCTTCACATGCATCGATGAGTCACCGTGTGTCACTGGAGGGAGTAATGTGGTCCCTGATTTCCATATATAACTTAATGACACTGTCTTTTTCCTTCTCTACAATGTCCATGAGTGAAGCTATTTGACTGTTTGATATGTCTTCTTTTAACTGCTCTCGTGTAGTACGCACCTGTTTTTTCCATTCATCATAAACTTTAAGAAGCCGTTTTTCCTTTCTGTGGGCTTCCTCCTCCTGATATGCTTGCATCCTTTCTGTAGGTCTCCTTTGACGAACCGAGAGTGAAGATTCCTCTTCCTTGTGGATCTGGAGGTCCTTCGTGTGCTCTGGATCCCTTTCAGATGCTTCCATGCTGAGGATGCGGCGTTACTGTTGACCATCGGATCCCAGATGACCTTGATTGGAGCTGTAAACCTTACTGGAGTGGCTCTAACTGGGACCTCGGTGCTGAGTTGGGTGGAGCTTTTCCTCAGCTTGGGTCAAGCTCTTACTGTAGCATCCCCGGTTGAAATGATAGTCTCTTAAACTGATGGTTCACAACCTTTATTTATTCCTTAATGTGAACACACCGTAAGAGCTGTAATAAAGCAACCAAAATATACAATTAATAACTTACGGTATTTTCTCTTTGTCCCTTCTCCTTAATTATTAGTCATTGCATACTAAACACGGTTGGTTACCGGCCAAAACGCAACGTAAACACCACATAAAGTCAGAAAATAAAACTAAATACATTTACAAAACAAAGCCGTTAAATACTGACCTTGTTCCCATTCAACCAGGAGCTAATAACTGTCCGTCGCTTGTATTTTAATAAGCTTTTATTTACTTTTGCTGTCAACCACAACTTTTTCGTTGGCGCTCCTTTTCCTTACGTCAGTTTTACCTTTTTATTTTGCAGCAGTCGCTGCGGATTGCGGCACCTTACCGTTTTCCTCCTTCAAAATAAAAGCATCATTTTCATAATAAAACATGAACCAAATCAGTAATACAAAATGATAATAAGGTCATTTACATCTGGTTCGTTTTTGTAGTTTAGAGAGCGGGTTTGTGACGCGCAAACAGCAGCTTAAAATGGCAAATATTTAAATGGAGTTTGGTGCTCAGGTTTGACGCGGAACTTCAGACATTGGCAACTAGTATCAGCTTTCAAAAACTGAGAACAGCTTGGCCTGTGTGGCTGTCACAGTTTCTATGTATTTGGAGTCTTATTTTGTTTCCTCTGCCATTGGTGGCAAGTACCCAAGTACATTTGCCTAAGTACTGAACTTTGAGGTACTTGACTTGATTATTTCCATATTATGCTCCTTTATACTGCTGTTCTGTTGTTTTGTTCTACATATATCTGACAGCTCAGCTACTTGTAAGTTAAAGATAAAATGCACCATATTGTTAAAGATTAAATCGGTGCTTTTCAACCTTTTTGCCTGCTGACACCTTACAAACAGCAGTTTGTAGCCAGAGTCCCATTTTAGAAGACTATGAGTTGCTAAAGTCCCTCTCTGATCCAAAAATTCATTAAATAAATAAATAAAATCACCTATTACAGATTAAAAAGTTTTTTTTGCCTTGAAATGACTCGGATGTCATTTTACACTGTTGCGTCCTCCTGAATGTGCATTTCACTGCAGCTGGAGCACACCAGCTCACCTGCAGCTCTGCTCAGACACTAGGATTAATAACATAAAAAGCCCCATCCTGCCAGTTGATGGGGTTAATATTTCCTTGGGTTTGAGACGTGTGGAACTGTGTTTTTGGGACTTTCATCCAATATCTTACTGAAAATGAAAGATATAAGTCCAAAAACTGAGAACAGGTAGTTCAAACCTGCAGACGCTACAACAGTAACATGCTGCTGACAAACTAATGCGTCCCTATTAATAATGATGTCATGTATAATAATTAAAATCAGTCAGAGTGATGAAACCAGTGGTTTTACTGTAATACTTCAACTACATTTTGCTGCTAATACTTAAGTTCATTAACTTATGTTCATTCAATCTCAAGTCATCCAACTTTTAGAGCTCTTTCTGCTTGGCCGGTTTTATAATATGGATATTTTTAAATATAGTTGCCAAGTTTTAGCTTGATATGTCGTTGTCGACCCACTTTCAGCAGGGTTTTTTTGCACATTGAAATTAGAGGCCACGTTTGAACGACAATATCTCAGGAACTATCAAATAGTCTCTGATTACTGGTGAGTTGAAGTATGAAAAAATGGGGTCAAGTACTGTTCTTTTTAATTTTTTTTGGTGTAATTTTATTTTATTTATTTATTTTGGTTTGATTCTTTGCATTGTTTTTTTGTGGTTGTTTTCAGATGTGGTATTGGTTGTTGGGAATAACACAGCATCTTACACTCTGCACTCTAATATCAGCACTGCCTGTCTTTACCCTCCCCTGTTCGTCTTGTCTTGTACTGTCTATCCTTTGTCTCCCCCTCAGTTCACGGAGGTGCAGCGCTGCCCTCTCTGGCTCATGATAGGAAAATCCAACAGAGAATGTTAGTTTCCAGGGAGGGCAGGTGATGGTCACACACACATTATTATTAAATATTAAAATATTTGGCTGCAAGACTAAAATATGCATCAATGTCATGAACGGTTGACACCCCCTTTGTGGTGTCAATGGATGAGAATAAATGTAGACAAAAAGGAAAAAAGAAGTATGAAAAAATTTTTAAAGCTGTCATAAAACATCCTATCCTTGAGAAAAAGAATGTCGTAGTGAACTACTGATATTTTCTGAACCACATGTTCTTGCATGTCACAATGATACAAAACAACACTAAATAAGAAATATGTTTTTCATAATATGAAATACTTGAAAATGAAAAAAAGGTTATTTTTTTGTTTTCATAGCACAAAAACAAAAATATTGCTAGATTTCCTAACCCAAGTAGAACAAAGTACTAGAGTTTCAAAGTGTTTTCCAAATATAATCAAGAATTTTTTTTATTATTATCATAATGTTTTGTTTTTTAAAAAAATATGAGCATATTTTTCATTTTAAGAACTACTTTGTAGGCTGGAGAAGCACAGTGAACAGGCATCTATTGTACTTGCTGAATTCATAAACTAATTGGAAGAGCAGCTTGAAGGTAAACTCTTCAACAGTTACTATAAATACACATGTAGTCACACTTGAACTTCTTGAACAGAGTCCAAGCTGTGACTTTGGTCTTGAAGGCCAAGTTTGTTCCTAGTGGGGCCACAAAGCAAAAGAGTCTAATTTGATCCTATTAAAGCAGTTACCACAATAATCAGGAGAGTAAATTTACCAGTAAAGTCACATAAGGCCATCAGATGACCATTAAATATATGTTAAGGGATTCAAATGGTATGTTTTGTTGGTCAAAGAGTCTAATAATGTAGATCAAACAACCCTGGGACTATTATTTGTGGGTGTAGATCCCAGTATGGGGTGAAATGAGCTGCTTGGTGGAGGTCTGTGCTCTCTGAGTGCTTTTCTAGCTATAGATGGAGAACCATTTTGAAAGTGCAGAAGTCTGTTCTACTAGGATTAAACTACCTACCGGTACTTTTGTTTTGTGGTCCAACTTGTCATACCTGCATCACTTGTCATTACCTCGCCCATAATTAGAGACTGTTTGATCTACTCATCTAATATTGGATATTTAAAAGCTTGTTCAAATTTCAGTGCCTGTAAGTGGGTCTACGGACAGTTTTTCTGTTTTTAAAATGATCTTGGAAAGCATTTGATACATCAGTCTGACATTTTGCAAATATCTTTATGCATATTCATAGTTTATGATAAAGGCAAATGAGGGATATTTGAGCAGTAATTGTTCTGTAAATGTGATGAGTTGAGATGGAATGATCCGTGTAGGAAGAAAGTACTGAAAGTGGGTCAATGGGCTCTTTTTATCAGTATGTTGTTTTGGGGAATGTTTGATGTAGCAGTTTATATACCTGTAATTTATGGTAACATTTTTAAGCAGACCAGAGATGGTCGGGCAGTGGTGGCCTAGTTGCTTGTGAAGCGTATTTTTAACCGGTGGGTCGCCGGTTCACGTCCCCAGACTGGCAAGAGGCTAAGTTACCACCACTGTGGGCCCTTGAGCCAGGCCCTTAACTCCTGACTGCTCCACAGGCGCTTCCGCAGCAGCCCACTGCTCCTAGTATGGATGGGTCAAATGCAGAGAATGAATTTTCCCAAGAGGACTAATAAAGTATAGATGGTTATGATTAGGATTGAGCTGAAGGCCCCTGATGATTTGAGGAGGAATAACCCTTAAGTAGAGTTCTTCATGCAGGACTTTTTACTTGTAATGAAGTACATTTACACTGCAGTATTTTTACCTAAATACAGCCTCTGATTCTTCTTCCATGACTGTTAATGACGCCTCTTTAACATTTCAGAATGAACATGTTCAGAAGAGAAAAGGGCCCAACAGCTCCGCCTCCAGCGCTTCCACCTCGACCCAGTAAGGAGGTAAGAGGAGTGTGGTGGAGGGTTGTGGGTTAATTTTGCTTATTTACACCGGTGCCGTTAACCGAGGCCTTCTTTTATCATTAGGAACTAGACAATCCCATCACACACGGCCTGAACAGACAGGATGCAGGGACAGCTGCAGCCTCACAGGTAAATGTTGAAATGTATAAAAACAGCAGCGCACACAAGTGAGCCTCCTGGTGGTCTGACAGGGATTATGTCTTGTAGGAAAACAAGAGCGAGATCACAAGTGAGCTGAACCCAAAGACCAAGGTGAGAAATGTAGATACTTTGTTGGTGCATTGTTGCAAAACTGACTTGAATACCATCAATAAATCAGGTGCATGTCCAAATGTTATTGTATATTTTCTCATAATTATTCTGTCGCTTTGTATAAATATCAGAGATCAGGTGTGATGGGAGTTATGCAGAAGGTCAACCCGTTCAAGTCCTCCTCACAGGTACCAACACAGATGATATGACACCACCTTTTTTTTTATCATTTTGAAAGACCTAATGTATAAAATGACCAAACCTTCATTCTTTTTTCAGGCCTCCTCTTCAGTCAACAAAGCTCCTTCCTCAGAGTCACTGGAACAGACACCAGACTCCACACAGGTGAGATCTCACACATACAGATAAAGTGAAAACCAAGAGCATCTCATGGACAAGCAAACATCTGATCCTCTTTGAAACGGGGCCTACAGATAAACGTGGTATACTCGAACACAAAGACAAGAAAAATGAGCTTCTTCAGTCATTTGTTGAGCAAAAATATTAGCTTAGTTGCTTTAGTGTGGTTCTAAAATGAGCTGTGAGCACCAGAACTTGGACAAATCTGACTGTGAGACTTCATAATGATGGAAAAGGATACAGGAAGATCATCTAAAAATTAGAGAAACACCGTTGCAGCAGCAATCAGGAGGTAAAGAACAAGTCAGAGTGCCACTAATCAGAGCTGCAGTGTTTGTCCTCCTCAATCTAGCTCGAAAGCAGACGAGCAAGTGCATCAGACTAGGAGTTATCAATGGGAATGTACGTTTATGGCACTTCAGATAGTGCAAAAGACACTACATAACATCATGGATGTCGGTACGCTGCCTGACTTGAACCCAATAGAACACCTTTGGAGTATTTTCAAGAAAGTTAGTGTAACACCAACACTAAACAAGGACTGAGTCTGTGATCACAAATAAGAGAGGCTGTACAAAATAGTGACATAAAGAAAGATTTTAATCTCGGTCAGAGTTTCTACTGTGGTGCCTGTTCAGCTCAGAGGTAATGCAGTCTTCTGCGTGGCTACACTTTCATGTTTGAGTTTTAACAACCACCTGTTTTTGGCAGTGGATTCATTTAGACTGGTTTTACAGTGAAAGTAATAGTTGTTTTTTTTTACCCACAATGCCAAAGCATCACAGTTCAACCCAAGCTGAGGTGCACATGAAGTGATCCAGGCCTGTACCTGCAGTAAGGTTAGATTACTGGACAAAATCATGTTCCCAACATTGGCCCAAGTCATTTAGTTCCCTGGGATAATCCCACTGAGCAGCTGCTACACCTTATATATCATGTCTAGTTGAGGTGCACAATGAGGCAAGACAGGCTTCACCATCTGTCTGTCTCACCGGTTGAAAAGTTGAGTCAACAAAAGGAACCAACTCAGTTTGGACGGGGTGTTGGACACGAAAGGTGTTCTCAAACTGTTGGATAATATGACCTGGTTGAATACTGATTTGCCTCATTTGAAATTTGTGCTTCAAGTCATGAAGTAATTGTTTGAACTGTATTTAATTGTGATTATTTATGTAAAATACAAATGTAAAACAGTTTGATGACTAGAGTCAGGTTTTGTTACTATTGCCATATCCATGACATGACTGTCACCTAAAAACATGTAGAGATGATAAGATGATGCCTTTATTATGTCCACAGTAGGCACATTTGCAGTGTTACAACAGCAGAAAGACTGCAAAAAGTAGGAATATCAGCCAGGAAATACAAAATAAACTTGAAAAACACTCGGAGTCAAACAATAAGACAAAAATAAAGATAAAATCTGAAATGCATTGATCTGTTCATAAAGGTTTTCCATGTCTAGAGTGTAACATCACTGAGGTCAGGTTATCCATTACTATTCTCTGACCCTTGAAATGGAAAAAATAATCAATAAGATGAACAACAAAGAGGTGCAATTTGAACATATTTAATCCTTCTGGGACACTGAGGAAGGTAGCAACAGCCTCAGAGGTCATTTTTTATCATTCTCCACTAAAAAATGTGATATTTCTTATCATACTAAATCTATTTATATCTATATGTTACCACACATCTGTTACCTTACAGTGATGACCATTCCACAGGACCTCTAGTTTTTCCTGTTCTGGATGGTAGTATCTGGAATTTAGCCTGGATCAAATTTTGATCTGTTGTAGAAATGAGCAGGAACTTGTCCTGTATTTTTCACCAAGCAGCCTGGACATTTGTTGTGTAGTTACATGAACATATGCATGTACATGTCCCTATCTCCCAATGCTAAAGAATCCTGCAAAAAACTCCTGGATCCAGACGGTGATCTGGATCAGCACCAAGATCTAATCATCTGTTCCTTGTCCCATTATCCACCTTTCCTGAACATTTCATCAAATCAGTTCAGAATGTTTGGCATAAAGTTGCTAACAGACAGGCAGACAAAAAACCCAGACAAATGCCAGCAACACAAGTTTGCTATTGGTGCACCTTCAAAATGTGGCAATATAGAGTTAAATAAGTCAAAAGCTGCCAGTTCTTTATAATGTTTCAATCAGATTGTTCATATAGCAATTTCCTATGGACATTTTAAGAGTGTAAAGATCACAGCTAACTGGAAGACTGATAGAAGAAACTGGCCTTCAGCTCTTTTATTCCATCTGATGTCAGAAACCATATTAACCCTGCAGCTGTTGTATTAAAGTAAACAGGCATCTTTTATGCTCAGACTGACTCCAGCTATGTAAACCTACAAAAAAAGGACTGATTGAAAATGTTGCACAATTTTCCACTTCACAGCATCAGCAAGCATCACTTAGTGCAGAATGAGAGTACTTTGATTTTGTATCTATAGGGTTAAAGGTGTCTCCCTCCAGCTCTGGTGTCCTCTGCTCGGTTTGTCCTTCAGGATTTTGATGGTAATCTGAGAAACAGTTGGCACATGAGCCAGCATTATCAGCTGGTATCACAGGCAGCGTTTGTCTGTTGTCCATTTGTCTTATTTACAGTCGATATTCATTAAAGTTGCACAAATAGGTTTTAAAAGTATCGCTATTATTCAGTATATTAAAGTTTGACAGACAAAGAACTTTGTGAGTGTTTAAACCAAGTCTTCCTGCCCTCGCTGTCACAAGTAGACACGGAAAATAAACCAAGCAGACCAACTTCTGCTGCTGGTCACCTGATTCCTCTTGTGGACGTCTGCCATCTTGTCAGCATCAGGTCCCTCTCCTTCTTTTTTAAATACAATAGGTTATAGCAGGGGTGTCCAAACTACGGCCTGAGGGCCAAATGCAGCCTGCCATCCATTTTTAATAGGCCTGTATCAAAGACTAAAAATATAGGGGATAATGGCCCGCACTTAATATTTGTGCTTAACTGTATTGTAGTTCTTAGTTATACCACTAGGTGGAGCATCTGTCTTGAACAAGGTCGCGTCTCTACAAAGCAAGAAAGAAAAAATTAGCTGAGGGTCACCAGAAGTGGCAGAACCAAAGCAAGATCGCAAGTGAGTGCAGAAAATCTCAGACTGAGTGGGAAAATGAATATTTGTCATTGCAACCAGGTGGGAAGTGTGCCTGTTTGATTTGCAATGAAACTGTTGCTGTGATGAAAGAGAACAATGTATGACAACATTATGAAGCTGAACATCAGGCCTTCACGTCCTACACTGGTGTCGAGCAGGAAGAGAAGGTTAAATGATATTGAGCTTGCTGAAACGTAATTTACCTGCATTTCACTGATTTTACTAACATTTATACATTAGAAGTGAGGCAGTATATCTCATTTCCAGTAAGTGGCCCCAGCCTTCATATATTTAGAGAGGTCTTTATATCCTGGCATGACGACACCACACAGTTTAATAGCAAAGAGAAGGCCAGGACCTAGGTGTCAGAGGTTTAAAGGACTGGAGTGTGGATTTAGTGACCTCTAGCTGTGAGATTTCACATTACAACCAAGTTCCTCAGCCCTCCCGTGACAGAGATACTCAACTTTTACAGGAGCCACTTCTGTAAAATGACAGGAGACCAGCAGACAGGTAACAAATATAAAACAACATTTATCAGATGGAATGAATGAATAGTAAAAGGTCCATACCTCTGTGTTTTTGGAAATGATTGATTTAGAATTTACATTGTGATTTAAAAATGGTCTGCCTGCATCGTTGGGGGGAAAACTCTGACTCTTTTAAAATATATATACCATGGAACACTGACAGGTTGCTTGATAACTGTCTTTATTGCAGTAGTTGCTTATAGTATGACAATGAACTTAGACAAGTATAATCTGTGGAATTCTCCTCACCCTATCAGAAGGTTTACATTCCATATGTTATACATGATAAATGGTTTTACACTCTGAAATCTCTGTTTTTGACCCTACTTAAGCAAGAAGCAATGGTCAGCTTCCAAAGTATTTTGTTTCTCTCGAAAATGTGAAAAAATAGGATTTGTTTGTGAACACAGGACAGGTAAATGATAACAGATGAGCATACAGCTTAATTTGTCTTCACAGGCCAGCCTCCCCTCAGCCATAAGTTGAGAATCACGTCTTTAGAAGCGTGTAGGAGAACCTGCAGGGGCCAAACCTCAACATGAAAACACAACAACACTCCTCTATTATAGCCAGTTCAGTCTGTCTCTTCCAAGTTACTCTAGAAAGACTGCAGTGTGGGAGAGATGCTGCTCCTGAAAACACAGGGGTTTGTAGTTACAGGTGGGTCATTAATACTTGACTTCATTTCTGCTGGTAGGTCCCACTAAATCCTAAACACTGGACCTCTAAGGATCTAATGATTAGCACCTAATCTTTAACCCCTGACGTGAATTTCGTTGGTTTGAGATAAGATTAGAACAACTTTATTAATCCCAAAGGAAATTGTTATGCCAGAGTACAATAAAGAATAAACAAAGGTTAGTCAAATATACACAATTACAGAAAGGTTAGTAATTAGGTAAATCAAATAAGAATACACAGTACAAAATTCAAAGTGTCTAAGGTGTGTTCAATCAGAGCTGACTCGCCCATTGGGCAACACAGGCAAATGCTCAGGGTGCTGTGGCCTCCAGGGGGCGCCACAAGACCAGGGAAAAAAATCACCTTCAGTATAATTGCATTGAAACAAGTTATTACTGTTAACTCTTAAAATGGAAAAGCTCACATTGATTCAAATGTAAAGCAGTGCCTGATTAATATTACGACAAAACAATGCTATTCCATTTCTTTTGTAAATCGCTGATGGAGGGGGGCGGCACATTGTATAGGGCCGACTCTGTGTTGAACAGTGGCTAAAAAGTACAAAAAAATAGAAGCTAAGAAGTGAAGTAAACAGATGTATTGGCACAGAAATATTGCACTTAACAATGATGATGCTGGCAGGGACACCGTTGCACAAGATACTGAAGTCTACTTCAGTATCTTGTGCAACGGTGTCACTGCACATTAAGTTGTCCGTTCATTATGTGTCCCTCCTGCAGAAGGGGGACGAGTTATACAGTCTGATTGCCACAGGTAGGAAAGACCTCCTGTGGTGTTAGAAGGTGTTATCAATGTACTTACATTCCTGTGTGGCTGTTATGTTTATTTTTTCAGACTGTAAAAATGTGTCGTCTGCTTGACTACATCACCTTTATTATCAGGCACCGTTTCAAAGAAATGTTTGCCTTTTCAAATAAGTGAGCTTTTTCTCTGAGATGTGCTTTTTCAGATGACATGCAAATTACAATATGCCATTACTGCACAGGACAGAGGGATAAACAGTTACTTTATGTGCATGTATGATGCAAACAGAATATGTGGTCAGTTGTGTTTTTCATTTGTTTTCTATTTTTGTGGCAGTCTTGCAGTAGAAATCCATGCGCATTTTGATTTACAGTGATAATATTACCTGGCAGAGCTGAATGACAATCACATGAATCCAATAGTAGCTGTAGTTAGCTGATGCTCCACTCCTTTTATGACGCTCAACAGCTGCTTCACAGATTAAAATCATTCTTCCTTGTAATAAAATGTATAATATGAGATAAAGTAGCACAAAGCTCCCCACATGCTAGTCCAGTAATATTATGAATAAAAACCTCCAACAGTATGACATACAGTATACAGATGTGAGGTGGGTACACCCCTGTGCACGATCGCTACATGTCAAATGATTCAAAATGCTGTTAAATTACAAACTGCATTAATTCTGGGTGTAAATCCTAGTATGAGGTGAAATGAGCTGCTTGGAGGAGGTCTGGGTTCTCTGAGTGCTTTTCTGGTGTTCTTATTATTTACATGCAGTTATTGTGATTCGTGACCTTTTAATCATTTGGCATTTAAGTGACTCTGCTCAGTGGTGTACTCACTTCTGTTTTATACTGTATGCAATAATCTAAACTTCAAAAAATGCTAATTACATTTTCCAGAAACAGCAGGTTTGCACTAAACACGATGTTTGTAGTTGGAGTAGAGTAATCTGAATTTGTGTTTTACTACTTCAACTTAAGTAAAATATCTTTCCCTCTCTGAGAATTGTCAAACTGTGATTTTCCACTTGGTGTCTCAGCTGTACATTCCTTTAATCAGTCAGTCTTATATTTCAGAACCCCGGTGTGCTGAAAGGGGTCATGCAGAAGGTCAACCCATTCAAGTCTACCTCCCAGGTAACCACAGCCCTGTCTGCATGTTTCAGAGGTAACAACGGTGATGGGACATCTGTGTCAGACAATACGGTGGAAACTCACGTGGTTTTCTCACGCAGGTCTCTAAAGCTCCGTCTTCAGAGTCGCTGGAACAAGGACGAGCTCCAGACTCGACTCAGGTAGGAAGCAGTTGAACATGTATGAAGCACCAGTGTCAGAACCCAGACCTTCTCCTCAGTGACTTGATCAGCCGTCCACACTGTCAAGGTCAACCAGCTGGTTGTTATGTGTCCCTTCAACTAATGTTGTTCATACCCATATGTAGTACTTATTTAAAATGCAAGCCCGTTTTATATGAACATTGCTGTTCTGTGCTGTACTTGAAGTCTGGAGAAAAGGTTTCACAGCACAGTGCTGAGTTCAGACTGCTGGGTGGCAGAAAAAGGCAGATCAAGTACTACAAATACAAAACAAGTACAACATAAGATGACAAATATCCCAGTTGTGGATCTATAACTGCACGAGTCATAAAGTAAAATAAAAAGGAGCCTATAATAAATCATCTCAAATAAAAGAAATGCTAAAATCATATGTTTATGAAGGAAAACTCTATAAAACTAGTTTAAACTGTTTATAACTGTCCAGATACAGTGTGACTTCATTTTTATCATTTCTTTTTCTGTATTTTTATTTTATTTATTTATTTTCTACCTTGATTTCAGTCTTATCTTTATTTTATTTTAGTTATTTATCTTGCTTATTTGATCTTATTTTATCTCATCTGCTGTTTCCTCACTGCATGTGTGTTTCCTCAGTTCTTAACCCCTGTGTTTTCCAGTCCTTGCTTTTTGCACAGTTTTATTGGATTTTTTTATTTTTGCAAAGCACCTCGTGTTGCTTTTTTTTTGTTTGTATGAAAAGTGCTATTTAAATAAAGTCTGACTGATTGATTGAGATCCACATTCTTAAGATTTCAGATCAGATAAAACAACTTGAACTGAAATCCTAAATACTGCTAGTCATTAAAGATATAAAAGATGAGCACAAAGACGTAATAAAACCTTCATTCAGCCTTCCATAGGTTTTAACTTCATTTAAATCCACCAGGCTTCTGCTGTAAATGCTGACAGGTGATGGAATGAATAACAGAACGGGCTTTTAAAATACAACACACGGGTAAAGATGCAACTTGCTTGTTACAAGAAGCAGTGGATAGTCAGCTGTTCAAAGCTGCACCACATATTGAATTTTCCCTCTTAACATCTCACATGAGTTAGTTTCAGTGAATAGTAAAATCATTATCACACCAAAAATCTAATATTGGAGTAAAAGTCTGAAAAAGTCTGACTTTGTGTATCAGAAATGAGTTTTTCTCTCCCGTTATTCATGAGCCCCTAGATTTAGCTGCTGTTCCTGTCTATATAACAGGTCAAACCATCTCCACCTGAAACAGCTACAACAGCAACGTGCTGCTGATTCTTTATGCTAATAATCTGATAAAGTCACATGGAGCGCAGACCTCCACCAAGCAGCTAATTTCACCACATGTTGGGATTTACACCCACAAATAATTAGGGGTGTGTATTGGCAAGAATCTGGCGATACGATACATATCACGATACTAGGCTCACGATACGATATATCACGATGTATCACGATACTGTTAACAAGGCGATATTTTTTTGTTTTTCTTGTAGTTAAAGATTATTTCCTGGAAAAACTGAATTACACCAGCAATATGCACTTACTAAACACATTTTTATTTGATTAGAACAGTATCTAATGCTGTATCACAAAACTTTCAACTGTAAAAACTTAAAGTGCAGCATTTAGATAAATAAAATTTTAACATCCGGCCTTAAAAGTACAAAAAAAAAACATAAAAAACAAATAAATAAAGTTATGTCTTACAGACATTACAGTTTAAGATCCTGCTCAAATGTTCACATTCTATTAACTGTGAAAAATGCAGAGTATACAGTCCCTGACTTATCCAACATCAGAACAGTATTTTTGTGGAACAAAGTAACTACCAAAAGCAAAAAGTGCTTTTAGGATGCTTGAAATAACCATTATTTAACAAAATAGTGTTATCAATTTGAAAAAAAAATACCTGCAATATCACAGTACTACTTTTGTAGTAAACAAACAACAGTGCAAAAAAAACATATATTGATGAAAAGAGCAAAATACCCATATATAAATAAAAGAGCTTGCAGGATTCCCCCAAAATATCTAAACAAAAAAAAAGAAAAAAAAGAATTCCAGATTCAAGAAAGGCACAACCTCAAACATTTCTATATGATATCCCTCATTTTGTAATATTGAGGTTTTTGTGGAGGAACACAAGCTGATCCACATGGCCAGCTTTCAGAACACTTCTTTGTGAAGTGACAATGTCTCCTGCACTGGAGAAAACTCGCTCTGCAGAGACGCTTGTGCCAGGGATGCACAGGTAACACCTGGCCAGTTTGGATAATTGAGGGTACTCTTGTTCATTGTCCCTCCACCAGCTGAAAGGATCCCCTGACAGAAGCAAAGGGGTTTCATCTCTATATCTCTTAACCTCAGCTGCAGCAAGATGTTGTGCAGATTTTGAGGAATTGGTGTCTTTGGTATAGCGAAATGCATCTCCAAGCAAGTCAGCCAGAGCAGACGAGCACTTTGGCCTCTTATTGGGTGGGAACTGGAAGGTTGGAGCATGGTCATCCTTCTCGTTGTTAGGTAGATGATCAACTTCATCTAGTTTCTCCTCCTCTTTCTGCTGAAAAACATCAAACTACAATTAATATTTCAGCAATCAAAACTTCATCCTATTGTACGTCTGCATTCAGCATGCATATCCAAGTACAATTATTAAAACTAAATGACATCACTATATTTAGTTAAATATCTACTTACATTCTCCTGCTTTTTTATTGCAGCCGCATTAGCTTAGCATTTAGCTCACCACTTAGCATTGCTTGCTTGCGGCAGGTCCTCATGGTGTCTCGCTAAGTGGGCTCGCAGATTTGTCGTGTTTCCCGAAAACTTTATTCGGGCACGACACATTTTACAAACGGCATGGGTTTTGTCAATTTCTGCACACCCTACTTTGTGTAGAAATCCAAAATGTGTCCACACTCCAGCCTTGTACGCCGCAGGGGCCGGTGTTATGTGCTCGCATTCCGCCATGTTGAACTGTGTTTGTTTATGTGCAGTGTTGCCAACTCCTCAGTAAGGAAAGTAGCTATTGGCTGGCCTAAAAGTCGCTAGAAGTCGCTAAATGACGTCATCGCCTAATTTGCATATTTGGGTATTTGCATGCAATTGTAAGACAAGCTGTAGGAGAGAGAAATAACATCGTGAAAGAGACAAAAAGTAATTTTAAAAACGCCCTAAATATGTTTAGAACTACAAATGAGCTTTCTCTTCTTGATTCTTGTTTTTTTCTTTATTTTGGCACTGAAACTATGGAGCGAATTTTGTTTCTTTATTATGCAACCAAAAAGAATGGATTTGAGAACAAAAAAAAAAATTGTAAATGAGAAATAATGGATTTGAAAACAAAAAAATAATTTGCAAATAAAGTTACATTTACGTTTCTTGTTTTTGCGTTTGCGTTTCGTGTTTTTGCATTTACGTTTCTCGGTTTTTGCATTTACGGTTCTCGGCTTTTGCGTTTGCGTTTCTTGTTTTGCGTTTGCGTTTCTACATGAGTCTCAGGGGCGGACCGCCTCTGAAAGATGCAAGAAGCCTCCTGATTGGTCACTCCCACTCGACTAGACGGTATGACAACTTCCGCATCCACAGGCGCGAGAGGAGACACAAGCTGTGGCTGTGTCCCAATTCAGGGGCTGCATCCTTCAAAGGACCCAGCCTACCCGGCCTTCGAAGGCTGGGTCCTTCAGAGGACGGGTAGGCTGCATTAGAAGGCTGCATGAGCGTTTGTTAAATGAGACGGTCTAGCCTACGATGAACTTCCTGCTTACATCATGACGTCTCGTAGCGCCACTCCTTGTTGCCTAGCAACCCTGACAAACAAATTTTCATCCCGACGATCAGGATAAGACGACGGTGTAATTTTACCAATTTTTTGACTGGATTTGATCCCGAAACTGTAATTTTTGTTTTTAATATGTTTTATATACTTGAAGACTTGAGAGTCTTGTTCTGTCCGGTGGTTCGGGACTAAACTGTCTGAGAAACAAGAAGCTGGTTTAAATCTGTTAACATCCACTGATATGAACTTTAAATATTATAAACCTCTACAGTCTCTGGGCTGAGTGTTTCTGATGAGGATCATAAATACCTGCTGTCTGAACAGAAACCAGATATAATGTATGTTAAACATGTGATCAGATAACTTGGTGGAGCTAAACTAAGAACAGTGAGGTGCAGCCCCTGAATTGGGACACAGCCTGTGTCTCAATTCAGGGGCTGCATCCTTCTAGGCTGCATTTTTCGGCCGCATACGTCACAGCGGTGCGACTAAGGCTGTCCCATTTCATTAAAACCTCAAGACTCCTTCAAATGAGACCGACGAATGCGTCCTTCTTTTCCATGAATTTGAAGGATGCATCGATGGATCCTTCGTAGCCCCTGTAAAGGTCAGAATAGTTAAAGCTATTTCTAATGTTATTTACATGCAATTACGGTACGGTCGTGCTTTTATTTTGATAGCATCCTGTTAAGCGGAAGTAAGGTAACGGAAGTGGACCACTGTTGCCAACTTGGCGACTTTGTCGCTAAATCTGGCGACTTTCCAGGTCCTCTTGGCGACTTTTTTTGTCAAAAGCGACTAGCGACAAATCTAGCGACTTTTTCTGGTGTTGTTGGAGACTTTTTTAGTGTTTGGCGACTCTGACGTGAAAGCACGTATCGTGCTGCAGTCACGATCCTCAACGAGCATCGGGTACCGCTGTGAGCCCCTCCTCCGTCCAAAAGCATTCACAGGCGGTCAGTCTGACGGTAACTTCCCGCAGCAGTCCCAGCAGTCAGATTAAAGGAGACGCTGAACATGTCCCTATCGGTAAATACCACATTTTACCGATGGTCCCTAAACGCCTCACATGCTGGCTGCGGTACTGCAGCGTAGTGAATGTTTAGAGATGTTATAAGCAATAGAATAATGTTACATGCCGAGGCATATCTTTTCGCTTTCTCACTAACCTGAAATTATTCATACTCAGGGAGATTCGGAAGGAATACAAGCTCACACATTTATTTAGTCACAGTTATTCTACGTATGAGCATGAATTATAAATGTAGAATATTTTACAGTTAAAAATCAGAACCCTAGAATTTCTTATCAGGTTTCAAAGGCATGTTATCTTTTTAAAGATTGAGTTTTGGCCTCGTTGCCTTTATAGAAGAGGACAGTGGATAGAGTTAGAAACAGGAGAGAGTCGGGAGGGACTTGTGGTAACCCAGCACAGCCGCCACGCCTCTGCACGTAGGTCACACAATATAACCACTAGGCTATCAAGGTGCCCCAAAGGCTTGTTATCTTTAAAAGAATTATCCAAACTGTCCCATTTGTTAGAATGGGAACCTGTAAAAACAGAAGGAATCATCAGAACACCCCGACAGTCCTTGACGTAATCATGAATTACATGCAGTTCCATCTGTAAGATTGACCAAATCTAAAATCAAGATATTTCATCCAAATCAGTTTATATGTGTCTCATTTAGAAGTTCAGCAAAAGAAACCCAAAAAAACCCAAAACAAAACCAAAACTCTGCAGAAACCTGATTTGGGAAAAACCCCAAAAATCTGCTCTATTTACTGTAACCAGGAAGCCATCAGTGACTCAAATACCTCTTTTCCACCGAGCTGGTTCCAGGTCTAGTTCAGAGCCAGTGGCTGACTGTGACGGAGCGGCTCCGTCACTAGCGACAGGTAGCGGGCCGGGACGCTGACGTGGCACCCATCGACGCGGCTCACCTGCCGCGCAGCACACACACGACAGACACATACAACCACTTACAAACTCTCCCATAACCTGCACTCACACAGCAGCCCGTTTCTCCCTCCTTACCGTTGGTTCCGTGACCAAGGGTGCACACTTGGGAACGGTACCATCACTCACGCATACACTCACACATAACTCACCCTCCATTGTAGCGGGACGCTCTGGCATGATGACGGGCGAAACCGGGCCATACCATTTGCCCGCTTAAATGGTATGGGCCCGCGCGGGTTGTCTGTCACGTGCCCATTTGTATTTTATTTTTCTCTTTAAAGGGTATTTTTGTGTTCAGTGGGGGGTTATTGTGGGAGATTTGACCATGGTCAGAGGGGAAATAATTTGTGTTTCCCCTAACAGGTGTAACAGCGAGATTACCCTTTGTGTAAAGGATAAAATCCTGTTTATGGAGTTTTTTTTGTATTTGTGCCGGCAAAAGGTTACGCCCAGTGGGAGGGGCTAGGCCTATAAAACGGGCCACGCTGGGCCTGATGAAGGAGTTGGACGTTGGTGGAGGAGATAGGAACATTGCTGGTCTGTTTTGGTGTAAATGCAACTTGAGTTATTGAAGAACTCTTTTGTAAATTTGTATATAGTGTTTTCTTTCCTTTGCTATTTTTTTTTTTGTTTTGTATTTGGGGTTTGGAGTTACACTTTGTAAATAATCTGGTTCACTGCTGCACTTGGAGAGGCCTGAAAATAAACGAAAACCCACCACAGCTGCGACTACGCCATATTTTTTTCTCCCAGTTTGGGAGTTTGTGGTTGAACCCCGCGACACTGACTTAGCACCACATCTTTGTGTTTCCACCACCTAAGCACCGACTCCAGGTTCTGTAAACTGGAGCTCAGCAAGCACCTACTCTTTGCTGGTCCAGAGCTAAGCACCAAGTACGTCAGGGGCTGGGGGCGGGGTTATGGTGACCAACCATCAATGGTGGAAAGGGACACACAAGAGGTAATTAGTGTCCTTGTTCTCCAGGACATCCCTGGTCTGATCGCACATGTATTGAAATGACTCCCGGGACACACGGAAGTTTTGCACAAACTGTTGATGCTGAAATCTGGTACGATTGTGTGCTATCAGCAGCGTGATCGCGGATGTACCGAGGCAACAGGCAACCTCTGCCTCGCAAACAGCCTTAACATCGTATATAAAGATAAACATAAATAATACCATCAACTTATTGCGTTTGTTTAACTGCTTTGTATCGATACAAGCGTAGTGGTTTCATGGTGACCCAATGGCTCCAACTTGACTCCTTGCCAACGGAAAAGCAAACAGGTTCTTAGGAGAAACCAGATTAGAACCAACTAACCACCAAAACTAGCACCTGGTTATTCTTGGTGGAAAAGGGGTAAAACAGTCACAAGCCAAAAATTCAGGGACTTGTGACTCGGCTGAACTGCAGGTTGTGTACATAAATATAGAGACGAATTAAAAATGCCCGTAGGAAAATATTTGTAGGATATAGAGCTCACATTATTTTCCAGTATTAGTAGCACGTATGTTTGTTCAGGTTGATTCCATGTTTCTTGGAGTTTTTGTGAAATGAATATCAACATTTGTTTTTTCTTTTATTCATCATAAATGTCATTATAATTTTGTTACACTGCAGAAAAGACATTTTTGAGTTCTTTTTATGTTTAGAATGATTTCTAGTGAAAAATGAGCCAACAGTGAGGTGAAATGTGACAGAAGCAAAAAAGACGTTCAGAAACTGGTGCTTGGGGTTCAGAGGGTTAAATAACTGTTGCACTACAAGTCCCACTTACTCCATCAGCAGGATTGGGAGTACTGAAAAAGACAAACATGGTCTAAAGTAAAATCCATCCAAGTTTAAAACTGCTTTTTCTCGCTAAATCTGCATTCCAGTATCCTGTGGAGCATCGCTATGGAGTGGTGGCTGTCCTGGTGCTGTAGTAATACACTCTTTGTGCACTGTCCTCAGCACCTAAAGAGACAGAAGGAGCTCGTGAGGAAACCTACAATGCAAGCACATGTCCATGAGTATACACTCACCGGCCACTTTATTAGGTACACTTGTTAAGTTGCTTGTTAACACAAATAGCTAATCAGCCAATTACATGGCTGCAACTCAATGCATTTCGGCACGTAGACGTGGTCAAGACAACCTGCTGAAGTTCAAACTGAGCATTAGAACGGGGAAGAAAGGGGATTTAAAAGACTTTGAACATGGCATGGTTGTTGGTCTGAGTATTTCAGAAACTGCTCATCTGCTGGGATTTTCACACACAACCATCTCTAGGGTTTACAGAGGATGGTCCGAAGAAGAGGAAACATCCGGTGAGCGGCAGTTGTGTGGACGAAAATGCTTTGTTGATGGCAGAGGTCAGGGGAGAATGGGCAGACTGGTTCCAGATGATAGAAGGGCAACAGTAACTCTAATAACCACTGCAAGGAATACAAAACACCATCTCTGAACACACAACACATCCAACTTTGAAGAAGATGGGCTACAGCAGCAGAAGACCACACCAGGTGCCACTCCTGTCAGCTAAGAGCAGGAAACTGAGGCTACAGTTCACACAGGTTCACCAGAACTGGACAATAGAAGATGGAAAAACGCTGCCTGGTCTGATGAGTCTCCATTTCAGCTGAACATTCAGATGGTAGGGTCAGAATTTGGAGCCATGGATCCATCCTGCCTTGGATCAGCGGTTCAGGCTGCTGCTGGTGGTGTAATGGTGTGGGGGGTGTTTTCTTAGTACCAACTGGTTTAAACTCCACAGCTTACGTGAGTATTGCAGCTGACCATGTCCATCCCTTTATGAACACAGTGGACCATCTTCTGATGCTACTTCCAGCAGGATAATGCTCCATGCCACAAAGCTCAGATCATCTCCAACTGGTTTCTTGAGCTCCTTTGGGATGTGGTGGAACGGGACTTTGGCATCATGGATGTGCAGCAGACAAATCTGCAGCAACTGTGTGATGCTATCATGTAACCATTGGCCCAGAACCTCTGAGGAACGTTTCCAACACCTTGTTGAAAGTATGCCACGAAGAATTAAGGCAGTTCTGAAGACAAAAGGAGGTCCAACCTTTTACTAGCGTCATGGTTTATTGTGCAACGATGATGTGAAGATGGTAAAGAAATTCTCCGATGATACCGTCTTGTTTATATGTAAAAAGGTTTATTGAAACAAGTACAGCATCTTGAGGCACCATGGTCTGCCTGGGTGAGGCTCACAGCCAAATAGAATCCACACCAACTTGCCTCTTCTATCTGGTTATACAGGGGAAGGGCTTTACTTAAGACAGGTAAGTTGCTTATCAGAAGAGCAAAAAACACCCTGCACTTAAGGAGGAAAGGGCCCAGATCTTATCACAACTCAGTAGTTGCTTAAAAGTTAACCTTTGACTTAAGCATACCAAACCCAAGGGCAAATAACCTTTAAAACCAGGAGACAGACCATCAGACACTACACAAGCAAGGTGTACCTAATAAAGTGGCCAGTGAGTGTATATGTGGTGTCAAACCCACCTGACTGGCAGATGAAGTTGAGCAACTCCTGACAGGGCAGATCATTCCACAGGAAGCTCTGCCTGCTGGCCATGCCTCCACAGGAGCTGGATGAAGGGTGAGGGATGAAGCCTGGGGCCCAGTTGGTGAAATCCATGGAACCTTTGGACATCCAGTACCAGTTCTTTCCCATTACATATCTGTCCAGCAGAGTTTAGGACACAAAACCCTGCTGTTTACGCATATATGTATGAAACATGTTTATTGAATTCAGCTTGCTGCATTCAACATTTCCTCATCTCATTTGCTGCCAGTTTATTCCCTATCAGTGGATAAATGGTTTGAATGACTGTGACCATATGTGGCCTCAGTTGCTAGCAGAACATTCATGCATGTCTGTCTTGGAATGGCTGTAATGCAAATAAGCAAATGCGAGGGCGCATTGCATTTGACCTCTGAGTAGCCTATAAATTAATTTGCAAAATTCAAATCTCCAAGCATCTGGACAGAACGAAAAATAGAAAAGCAAAGGGCAGCGGCTCTCTCAGCGTATTGAAGGAACTTAAACCTTCAATGTGAAAAAATAAAAGAAAATTTTGCAAAGATTTTGTTGAAATTCGGCCCACTCATTGACGACATTATGTAACAATTTAAACAACATGGAAAAAAACTCTTTATGGGAGATTATACATTTGAACGTTTTCGACTTGGAGTTTTGTAATAATGTATTAATGTGGACATGTAAGACCCCCAAATTAAATGAGACACAAACAACCACACACAATGTGGCTTCACTGTTTGTCATTACCTCTGCCTAGGAGGTTATGTTTTTGCTGTTATCTGTCTGTTTGTCTGTTAGCAAGATATCTTCAAATGTTATGAACAGATTTTGATGAAATTTTCAGGAAATGATGATAATGGGACAAGGACCAGATGATTAGATCTTGGTGCTGATCCAGATCACCGTCTGGATCCAGGAATGTTTTGCAGGATTCTTTAGCATTGGGAGATAGGGACATGTACATACATATGTACATGTAACTCCACAATAAATGTCCAGACTGCTTGGTAAAAAAAATACAGGAGAAGTTCCTGCTAATTTCTACAACATGTCAAAATTTAATCCAGATCTGGACTCAATTCCAGATACTATGATCCAGAACAGGAAAAACTAGAGGGCCTGTGGAATGGTCATCACTGTAAGGTAACAGATGAAGATCCAGACATGCAGCCAACACCAACATGTAGCTGAGACTCTGCTGAATCAGGAGTAGCCAACAGATCTGTTGTAGAATCAACAGCTATGGAGCTGGATCCAGAAGAAACCACCATTACCCAGAAAGAGATTTTGGTGAATAACTATTGAACTAATAATGATATCAATGTGAATCTAGATGCTAAGGGTTTGTTTTGTTGGTCAAGGAATCTAATAATGTAGATCAAACAATCCTGGGACGATTATTTGTGGGTGTAAATCCCAACATGGGGTAAAATTAGCTGCTTGGGGGAGGTCTGGGCTCTCCAAGTGCTTTTCTAGTTTTGTATGTTTTTGCGACTATTTTGAGTCACCTTTATAGTCATTTTATGCGTCTTTGTTGTCATTTCTTGTTGGTTATTTCATGTTTTTTGTAATAATTTTACATTTATTTGTAGTTGTTTCAACTTTGAATCACTTTCTAATCATTTTGTATGTCTTTGTGGTTTTGCATATGTTCGGTTTGATGTCATTTTGTGCCTCTTTGTGACCATCTTGAGTCATTTTCTAGTTATTTTCTGTCTATTTGTAGTCATTTATTTGTAGTTATTTTATGTCTTTTTGCAATAGGTTTGTATTTCTTTATAGTTCTTGCCACTTTGAATCACTTTCCAGTCCTTTTGTATCTCTTGGTGGTTGGTTTGCGTAAGTTTGTGGCCATTTTGAGTCACTTTGTAATAATTTTTCTCTCTTAGGTATTTTTTGTGGTTATTTCTTGTCTTGTTGTAATAATTTTGTATTTCTGTGTAGTTGTTTGCATTTTTAATCATTTTTCAGTCATTTTGCTTTTCTTTAGGGTTGTTTTGTATATTTCTGTTGTCATTTTGTGCCTCTTTGTAGCCATTTTGAGTCACTTTGTAGCAAATTTTTGTCTGCCTGTGGCAATTTTTTGTGGTTTCTCACGTCTTTTTGTAAAAAACCATGTATTTCTGTGTAGTTTTTTGCATTATTAATCATTTTTTAGTCATTTTGCGTCTGTTTCTGGTCATTTCCTTGTGGTTATGTCATGTCTTTTTGTAGTAATTTTTGCATTTCTGTGTAGTTGGTTCCACTTTGAATCACTTTCCAGTCTTTTTACATTCCTTTGTGGTTGTTTTGCATATTTTGTGGCCATTTTGAGTCACTTTGTAGAAAATTTTTGTCTGTCTGAGGTCATTTTTTGTGGTTCTTTCATGTCTTTTCATAATAATTTTGCATTTCTGTGTAGACTACTTTGCAGTTCTTTTAGCATCTGTGTGTGCACATTTCTTGTGGTCATTTCTTGTCTCTTTCTTTTAATTTCTATGTGGTTATTTAAGGTATTTTCCTGCAAATTCTGCGTTTCTGAGTAGCTGTGTCTATCAATTGCTGTGCAGTCCTTTTGCATGTCTTTGTGGTTGTTGCAGGTTTCTTTGCAGTTCTTTTTGTAGTAATTTTGTGCCTCGACTTAGTTGTATATTCTGTGTCTGCGTGGTCATTCTGCATCTCTTTGTAGTCATTTGATTGACTTTTTAATCAATTTAGGAGTTGCTTTGTGTATATTTAATAATACTGTAACACTAAAATGTGGTGTGGAGACTGTATGAGTGCAAATTGACACCAGATAATGTATATTATGTCCTGCTCATTCATACCCCTGTTCTACATCAGAGCGTGAGCTAAATCTGAAGAAATCGACATTAGTACCTGTGCAATCCCAGCCAGACATAATCTGTGAGGGGGAAAGAAACGCGACCCAGCAGCTGCTCCACCTCACTTTGCTCCTGCTGACTCTGAAGGCTGAGCAGGTCGCGGTGATAACGCCTGCAGTAGAACAGAGCATCGGACCAGCACAGCCTCTCTCCCACCACCGTCACATTCTTGCCACCCAGCAGCGAGCTCACAGTGGGAGGAGGAGGAGGAGTCGCAGGAGGAGCCTCGGCTTCTGGAACTGAAGAGAAAGAATGCTGGTATCTGCTGGCTTCAATCACATTTGATCGTTTTGTGGAGGCAGGCTTGTCATGAAATGTTGCCTTCGATTGTTTAGACCCAAAGAGTCACCACTCGGTATTATGTTCAGTGTGGCCCATGTGCTGCAGTAAATGTAAAAAAAAAAAAAGGAACTAAGACAAAACAAATCTTTAGAAACCAGAAAAGTATCAGTACTTGAGTCACTACAGATGAGCTGGATTCTCATCTTCTAGACATAGCATTCCAAAGCCATACCAGCTGGAAAAGCGTACACCTCCACTTCACACAGTGTCAAAATTCGATTATCTCCTGGAATCATCACAGTGACGTAGCGACCTTCCATGAAGTTACACTGGAAGGTGAATGTTCTTTTGTCCTCTGAGATAACACCGCATCTAATGGAAAGAGAGGAAAAGTCTCTCAGTTTATTCACAAAAACAACCTATGATGCAGGTTGCCAGATGTTGTCTCTACTAATCTTTGTCCAGATATTTACAGACAAATATTCCAGATCTCATGCCTCACCTGGGGTTTCTCATGCCATCGCGCTCCAGTGAGTTCCCGATCAGAATCTGTGCACCCACCAGCCTTTCGGCACAGCAGTCCACTCTGTTGAAGATGGTGACAGCACCGACCTTGTGGACAGCCAACAAGTCAACTCTCCACCAGGGATCACGCATGGTCAAGGTGTGGGTACAGCATCCATCTCCATAGACTCCACTGCTACACCCACTGACAGCATGAGAGGCCAACCCATTACTGCTCATTGTTGACTGTACTGTTGGTTTGTTTAAGGCCACATTCGGGAGAGGTTCAACTGATGTGAAGAAAAAGAAGAACGGTCATGCATGAATCCATATTAGGTTGTGTTTTGATAAATCAAAGCCAGGAATGTTGAGCTTTACCTGCTGGGACAGCGTGCACTTCCACCTCGCACAGGGTCAGAGTCTTACTCTTTCCAGGGATAATCATGTTGACAAAGCGACCCTCCATGCTGCCTCCATCACACTGGTAAGTGGAAGTTTTACCCGCTTGGATGTGGGAGATGGTAGCACACCTGACAGTGGAGTCAGTGGGGAGAAGAGCTTCTCACTGAAAGATTTTAACTTTAAGTCACGAACATGGAGAAGAGTTTACATTTGAGACGGGGAATGCCTTTTCTCATAGAATCAAAATGAATAAACAAATCTCAATCTGGACACACCTGATTCCAAAATGGATCACAGGAGGTTTTATTGGATCTTTTGGCGGTGTGATAGATTGAAATGTCTGTAATATCAGCAGTATGGATAATGTGTAGTATCGGCTGTAGAAGAAGACTTAGCATCCTTATTTGAGAGTATTTTTCACATTCTGATAATTGAAGGTATCCAGTTTATTTCAGAGTTCAAGGTTGTTAATGTTTATTGTTTGTTGCAGCGGTCTTAGTACAGCAATTGTAATTTTGTTATGTTTTATGTCCAAAATACATTGTAACTGCAGTAACTGGAGGGCTCCAGCAGAGGGAGCCCTCCAGTTACATTTGTTGAGCTACTTTGCGGTACACTCGCTCCCTCCTCTCAGTCATTATATACATGGCCGAGGAAAGTTTGTGTCCGTGCTTTCTTCATTCATTACTCCCCTTTTCAGGTATGAATCCCTCTTATTCAGAGTTATTGTTTACAAGAGTGCTGGTTGAATGTCTAGATGTTCCCAGGAGATAATGTGTGACGCTGTATGACCGTGTATTGTGAAGTTATGAAGTTAAATAACTGACGACGATCGAGTGAGCCACATGAGCTAACCTGTTATGCTAGCTAGCTGCATTGTCGTCTTTCAGATATTCTTTAGTCATGTTTGTTGCCGCTGTGTTTAATGTAAGTTGTTGTATATTTACCTCTTGAACTACTGGATGACCTTAATGAGTTTGCTGTAAGGTTGATATGGTTTAAAGTGCAGTAGTTAACGTATTTTTTGAGCAGCCATTTTACCGCGCTGTCACATGCTTATGCTGTTGTGTATACTGTATTGTGTTGATTACCGGTATATGTCAGTCATTATATACATGGCCGAGGAAAGTTTGTGTCCGTGCTTTTCTTCATTCATTACTCCCCTTTTCAGGGCTTTTACAGCGGCAGATAACTGGCTACTGTTCTGGCTAATGCACCGTTAATGGACAGCTATTGGTGGTGGCATCATGTGAACACTGGAGTATTGCTGTTTCCCGTCAGTACCTGGGGTTGTCGTTTCCATTGTTCTGCAGCAAGTTCCCCACTCGGATCTCAGCTCCATCCAGCCTTTCAGCACAGCAGTCTCCTCTGTTGGTGATTTTTACGGAGGTGATTAAAAATGTTCGTCGCAGGTCCAGCCTCCACCAGGGGCTGGTCTCGCCTTCAGCAGTGTGGCTACAGGAGAAATCGTTATAGTAGGAGCTCCGTCTCCCATCGATGGCTTTGGAGGCAGCAGCGAAAGAGAGCGTGGATGACTGGGTGGCTTCTCCCTGCAGCGCCACATTGGGTAAAGGGCGTTCTTGAAACACAACCACAAACACAATCGTTTCTTTCGGTTGGGTTGTCATTTTCATAATAGGAGCATTAATGAATTCCATGCTACTGCTACTGAAGGTGCACTGTGAGGTGATTTTGGCGGCCATGCTGTAATAGATTTGGCCCAAGAAGACTTTCCTCCTTATCAGTCGTTAGTAAAGGAACAGTTTGCATCAATATTTTTGAGTTATGGCTACTTCTAATGAAATTCAACCAATGCTCAACCAACAAACTAAACTGGATTAGCTTAATTAGTAATTTGACTTCTGAGTAGCCTATAAATTCAATTCAATTCAGTTTTATTTGTATAGCGCATATTTACAACACAGGTCGTCACAAAGCGCTTAACATTGTAAGAAAGAACAGGAAACAGTAAAACAGGAAACAGAAAAACCCAACAATCCAAAGTTGCTTTTGGATTCCCTATGAGCAAGCAGTCAGCGACGGTGGGAAGGAACCAAAAACCCCCCATGGTAGGGAAGGGGGGAAAAAAAACCTCCGACAGAACCAGGCTCAGGGAGGGCGGACATCTGCCTCGACCGGTTGGGTTGGGAGTGGGGAAGAGGAGGGAGGGAGGGATAGTAGGAGAGGTTGGGGTAGGGGTTGGAGGTGGTGAGGCCAGCGGCTGCAGATCAGGGACGTTGAGCTCCAGATCAGGGACGTTGAGCTCCAGATCAGGGACATCCACGGAGAGAACAAGCAGGACACAGAACCTCGGGGGGGAAACATAGGTTAGTCATATGTAATGGTGATATATGACAGTACAGAAAGGAGAGGAGAGGAGAGGAGCCCAGTGCATCATGTGAGTCCCCCAGCAGTCTAAACCTATGGCAGCTTAACTGAGGGACAGCTCAGGTGGTCCTGAGCAGCCCTAACTATAAGATTTGTCAAATAGGAAAGTTTTAAGCTTAATCTTAAAAGAAGAGAGGGTGTCTGCCCCCCGAACCCAAACTGGGAGCTGATTCCACAAGAGAGGAGCCTGATAACTGAAGGCTCTGCCTCCCATTCTACTTCTGGAAACTCTGGGAACCACAAGTAAACCTGCAGTCTCAGAGCGAAGGGCTCTGTTCGGATGATAAGGTACAATAAGGTCCTTAAGATAAGATGGAGCTTGTTCGTTAACAGTTTTGTATGTTAGAAGCAGGATTTTAAATTCTATCCTGGATTTTACAGGAAGCCAATGAAGAGAAGCCAATACAGGAGAAATATGATCTCTTTTACTGGTTCCTGTCAGAACTCTGGCTGCAGCATTTTGGATCAGCTGGAGGTTTCTAAGAGAGTTACTGGGACATCCTGACAATAAAGAATTACAATAGTCCAGCCTGGAAGTTACAAATGCATGGATTAGTTTCTCAGCATCACTCTGAGACAAGATATTTCTGATTTTGACAATATTACGTAAATGAAAGAATGCCGTCCTGCAGACTTGTTTTATATGTAAGTTGAAGGACATATCCTGATCAAAAATAACTCCAAGGTTTTTTACAGTAGAGCTGGAGGCTAAGGCAATACCATCTAGGGTAACAATCTGGTTAGATATTGTGTTTCTGAGGTGTTTCGGGCCAAATACAATAACCTCAGTTTTGTCAGAATTTAAATGAAGGAAATTACAGGTCATCCAGTCCTTTATGTCCTTCAGACATGCTTGGAGTTTGACCAACTGATTGGTTTCATTGGGTTTCATAGATAAATATAACTGGGTATCATCTGCATAACAATGGAAATTTATGCAGTGCTTCCTAATAATGTTTCCTAGAGGAAGCATGTACAGAGTAAATAATATTGGTCCTAATACAGAACCCTGTGGAACTCCATAACTGACTCTAGTGCGGGTGGAAGAATCGCCATTAACATGAACAAACTGGAATCTGTCTGATAAATATGATTTAAACCACTTTAGAGCGGTTTCTTTAATCCCAATAAGATGTTCCAGTCTCTGTAATAAGATGCTGTGATCAACTGTATCAAAAGCAGCACTAAGATCCAAAAGAACAAGTATAGAAACTAATCCACTGTCTGAGGCTATTAGAAGATCATTGGTAACCTTTACCAGTGCTGTCTCTGTACTATGATGGATTCTAAATCCTGACTGAAATTCTTCAGACAAACCATTTATATGCAGATAATCACATAATTGGTTTGCAACAACTTTTTCTAAAACTTTAGAGATAAAAGGGAGGTTGGATATGGGCCTATAATTGGCTAAAACACCTGGATCTAGAGTAGGCTTTTTTAGAAGTGGCTTTACTACAGCAACTTTAAAAGCCTGTGGTACATAGCCTGTTAGTAAAGAGAGGTTAATGATATTTAAAACAGCATTGTTAATTAAAGGAAAAATATCCTTGAACAATCTAGTGGGGATGGGATCTAGCGAACATGTTGCTGGTTTAGAGGAGTTTACTATTGATATGAGCTCTGGCAGATTTACAGCAGAGAAGTAGTCCAAGCATAAATCTGGTCCTATGGATGCTTCCAGAGCTGCTGCTCCTAAAGACATGTTCAGGATTTTCTGCCTAATATTCAAAACTTTATTAGTGAAGAAGGTCATGAAATCTTCACTACTGAGATCCAAAGGAACACAAGGCTCCACAGAGCTGTGACTCTTTGTCAGCCTGGCTACAGTGCTGAACAAAAACCTGGGGTTGTTTTTGTTTTTCTCAATGAAAGATGAATAATAGGCGGTTCTTGCTCTACGAATCGCTTTTTTATATGCAGTAAAACTGTCTTTCCAGGCCAGATGAAATTTTTCTGCAAATTAATTTGCAAAATTCAAATCTCCAAGCATCTGGACAGAACGAAAAATAGAAAAGCAAAGGGCAGCGGCTCTCTCAGCGTATTGAAGGAACTTAAACCTTCAATGTGAAAAAATAAAAGAAAATTTTGCAAAGATTTTGTTGAAATTCGGCCCACTCATTGACGACATTATGTAACAATTTAAACAACATGGAAAAAACTCTTTATGGGAGATTATACATTTGAACGTTTTCAACTTGGAGTTTTGTAATAATGTATTAATGTGGACATGTAAGACCCCCAAATTAAATGAGACACAAACAACCACACACAATGTGGCTTCACTGTTTGTCATTACCTCTGCCTAGGAGGTTATGTTTTTGCTGTTATCTGTCTGTTTGTCTGTTAGCAAGATATCTTCAAATGTTATGAACAGATTTTGATGAAATTTTCAGGAAATGATGATAATGGGGCAAGGACCAGATGATTAGATCTTGGTGCTGATCCAGATCACCGCCTGGATCCAGGAATGTTTTGCAGGATTCTTTAGCATTGGGAGATAGGGACATGTACATACATATGTACATGTAACTCCACAATAAATGTCCAGACTGCTTGGTAAAAAAATACAGGAAAAGTTCCTGCTAATTTCTACAACATGTCAAAATTTAATCCAGATCTGGGCTAAATTCCAGATACTATGATCCAGAACAGGAAAAACTAGAGGGCCTGTGGAATGGTCATCACTGTAAGGTAACACATGAAGATCCAGACATACAGCCAACACCAACATGTAGCTGAGACTCTGCTGGATCAGGAGGATCCAACAGATCTGTTGTAGAATCAACAGCTATGGAGCTGGATCCAGAAGAAACCACCATTACCCAGAAAGAGATTTTGGTGAATAACTATTGAACTAATAATGATATCAATGTGAACCCAAATGCTAGGGTATGTTTTGTTGGTCAAGGAATCTAATAATGTAAATCAAACAATCCTGGGACTATTATTTGTGGGTGTAAATCCCAGTATGAGGTGAAATGAGCTGCTTGATGGAAGTCTGCACTCTCCGAGTGCTTTTCTAGATATAACATTATATTTTTTATTTAACGTTTGCTTGTAAAGCATTTTGAAAAACCTCTGTGTGTGATAATGTGTTATATAATGAACCTAACTGCATGTTTAACTTTATATACTTAAACCAAACTGGTTGAAGAAAATCTGCTTGAATTGTTACCAGCACCAGGCAGTCTACAGTGGTTTGATTATTGTCCTGCTTTAAGACACCATATGCACATGATCTTCACCCATGAATATATGAAGTCATAATAACAAAATAAATAAGCATAGCGAATGACATTTTAACATTAAAAAAAATCCTTTTTATGGTATTTAGGAACATGGCCACTATTTTATAATAAAATATATAAACGGTTTTAATAACCCTTGTGTTGTGACATGTCACTTCCTCCGTCCATCTTTGTTTGTTTCCACAGCAACTCCGGGAATATAAAATAATCCCTCTGCTATTGCATCGTTTGTTTTAGCCCACGGAAAACGTTTTTCTTCAGCTGACAGTGGTCCGAAACAAAGCAGTAAGTGTTGTCAGGTGACCTACATGTTTCTATTAAACCTGTGAGACCTCCAGAGCAGTCTCAAATGTCTGTGAACCGCACGAGCTTGGGGGCTAACGTTAGCGTCAAAGTGGCAATAACGGCGTCCTAGCCTTTGGAGCTAGCTAACTAGCTTAAATGTGTTATCTTGGCGTGTCAGAATTGTTTTTTTAATTTCCTGCCAAGTTTAGCTCAGTATTGTTTTAGACATCTTTTACCCGGCAAATTGCCAAAACCTTGCTAAAATAGTCAGCCCATATTAAGCTAATACAAGTAGGTTCAAACATTTGTGACCTATGGAGAAGTCTCAAACATTTGCGTCAAAGTAGTGTTAATAGCTTCGTAGCCTTTGCTAGCTAGCGTAAAAGTGTTATCTTGGCGTGTCAGCAAACTTTTAATTTCCAGCCCAGTTCAGCTCAGTTTTGTTTTACATGTTTTTAACTTGCACATTGCCAAAACTGGGCTAAAGTAGTTTCCTTATATTAGACTAATAAGAGCAGCTGCTGTTTTGCGCTTAGCTAGTGGAAATAAGGCTGTTATAACCCTGACATTAGCAGCATTTTACTCATTCTGGATACCAGTTAGCTTGTTTAACTTAGCTGTCTTAGTAGACAAGGATGCTCAGAGTATCTTTTTCTTTCTTTTTTCTTTTCTTTTTTATTGTCAGCTGTCATTGTTTAGCACTACATCCAATCAGAGGCTGGGTAATTTGGGGAAATTACCTAGTTGCTATTTCGCAATTGCAATTCATGATGGACTTTTTATTTTTTTTTAAAGATGTGGTTTAATGTTTATGGTTTAATAGCTTTAAAATGTCATGGAGCTTTTCCTCATGAAACTGCTCTGTATTCTAATGAAAGGAAGAGAACTTGCTTCAGTCATGTATTTATTATATTTTAATGGCATAGGAGACTGAACAATTATGACAGAAACTTTGAATATAATAATAATTAATAAAACAAGCAAATAAATAAATCCAATAAGAAAATAATAGTGCCTTTCCATAGCTCAGGAACAGCATCTCTTCAGATTCTGTATGAAATCCATTCGGTGAATGTATTTTTTCAAGGAGAATGTTGAATGTTGAAATTTATAGTTACATGACACTAAAAAATGCGATCAATGCTTAAGGTTCAGATTCAGATCTTCAAACCTGCTTGTCAGGAACACAGTCTGGTGGTTTCTGTCAGCCAACAATATCCATTTATTAACAGGGCTAAGATGGTAAGTTTCCATAAAACATTTATTTCAAAATATATAATATAAACTCCATTGTTACATAAATCAATATGCAAAATTAATTTCCCCAATGTCTGTTGTCAGCCAGTGAAGGCTTCATTGTGAAAGCATTGTTGAGGAATCGACTCTGTGTACGTTCACCGCAATAAGAACACAGTGTAGAACACTTCCGCCATTAGCTGGCATCATTGTGGGTAATAGAAGAGTAGAAAACACAGGCCAGTACCACAGAACTATCATGCATAAATGTAAATAGTGATGTCCACAAACCTATCTGTCCTGTGCATATGCAAAAGAATATTCGTGCCAACAAAAGTTTCTCACTGGTCTGTCATCTTTTTGACTAAAACCTTTGACATTACTGTGTGGGAAGATATTTTTCTTCCATCACAGTTTAACCATTCAATGGTGGCAGTGTTTATGGTTGACTTATCAATGCATTAGTTTGTGACAGTAATAATGTGGGCTTAAAAGGTAACCAGACCCCAAACCCCAGATTTGTAGAAACCAAGACATCTACTAACGACAGCCACGACTCTGGTCGACATGATCTAATAAGTTTTGAATAATCCTAACGCTTCTAATTGTAATTCTACTTTTTATTTGTGCCCTGTTTCAGACATTTCAGTGAGTACAATGCATCTGAGGCATAGGACAAAAATCCAGCAGTCCCGTGGTTAAATATAGTTAAATATCTGATAAAACTCTTTGCATTAAAATTGAAGAGTTTTACCAGTCCTCTTGCTTTAACCTGTGGTGAGTTATTACAAAATGAATCCTGTTAAACAGGGTTGTACTATGTATCATAAACCTCCAGAAAGACCTTTAAAAGTTAACATTCAGTAGCACATAAGCATAGATATGGAAGTTGTCATATTTTTGGTGCTTGTAGGTTTTATTTTCCTCATAGCAAACTTAGACCCAGGGCAGCCACAGTGACCAGTAGAACTGTAGGTGGGAATGGGAGAACAAAAAACAAATATTAGGGTATTGTGCACATTTCCATTTTCAGATCATCACTGTAAAAGAATCTTATTTCTCAGGCTTACCTTGCATTACTGATTGCTGGAGTGTGATTGCGTGAGCAGTGGTTGTGGAGACAGTGGTGGTGGTGGTAGGGGTGGTGGTTGTGGAGACAGTGGTGGTGGTGGTAGGGGTGGTGGTTGTGGAGACAGTGGTGGTGGTGGTGGTGGTGGTGGTGGTAGTGGTGGTGTTAGTGGAGTTATTAAGCATATTGGTGACGGTAACATTAGGTTGTGCCAGGTTTACAACAGGGCTTGTTAGTATGGTGTTGGCGGTTCCCAGACTACCAGAAGCTGAGAATACAAGGACAAGACAAAGAGAAAGAGTTCACTAATACATTTATAGCAGATGAGAAAATAAGAGCATATTATTTTGATTATGTCTGTCGCAGTGGGTCTCAGTAGAATGTTGAAGGTGCACTTGATGTGATATTGATATATTAACTTACAGGAGCTGAAAGTTCCATTGGCGACTGAAAGTGAGAAACTTGTTGTTCTAGCAACTGAAATTGGTACTGTGGCATTAAATGTGCACTCGATTCTGTCTCCGTTGATCCTGCCACTCAGACAGGTCGCGTTCAGCTGCAGAGCAAAGACAGTTTGACAGATCACTAAAGAGGACATTTTTGAGTGATGTTACTTTAACTGATGAGAATATACAATGCAGATACTTGTGGTTTCAATCAATGTTTGATTTGAAATTAATCAAGCAGTGGATTCACAATGGCTGTGTGTTGGGCATGACCATTTCGCCAAAAATAAATATCATAATGAATTGTCAAGTTTATCTCTGAAATGATTACTTAAAAGTTTTCAAGTACGCATGCACAAAATCTGTTTTCAGACAAGACATTCTGATCATTTGCACTTTACAATAAAAAATAAATTCATGGATGTGGACACCATGAAATATTTATTCATTTATTACATTTTAACACTCCAGCCAAACTCACCGTTATCAAAGTCAGCATGCCGTTGTCAGCAAGTACGGCGCTGCGGATGTCAACTGAGCCATTATTGTTGACACAAACATAGGTTGTGTCATTGCCTCCCTGTGGTACAAAACCCAAAAAAGTACACAGATATGTTTAAACAAACTATATGATTGTTTTGGATTAATGGTACTTCCCACTCTGGAGTGACAGAATTTGACATACCGCTGTGGCGTCGACAGACAGGATGATAGCAACGTAGCCAGTAGATACTCCTGAGATCTCAAAAGTAAACTCTTGACCACTGTCTTGCTGGGCAGATATGAAGGCACATGATGAGTCTGAAGAGGGATCGCAACTGGAGGGCTCAGCTGCACAGAGCTTCTGTGATCCGCAGTTCGTCCTATTAACAAGTGTCTATATGGGAGATAAGATCCATTTTAGTGGTTCAGATAATGCATACTTGAAATGACACAATATTTAAAGTGTCATTATGCTTTTTCACTTTTTGACATTATTCACCTGAGCAGCTGGACATAGCGACGCACCATCTGGTCCACTTGTAGTTGTTGATCCAGTTGTGGTTGTTGTGGTTGTTGGAGTTGTGGTCCCTTGAGCGTAGGTGCCCATAAAGGACAGCATCGCAAGCAGGAAAGTGAGGACTAGTTTGCTGTCCATGCCTAAAGTAGATGGGGTGAGGTTATTCAGTGAAGTAACATAATGACGGCGTGCATCGGGTGTTTTCAGAGAAAATCTTTAACAGTGAATTGTTTTTACCTAACATAATACCCAGTAACCATAATCTGTAGGTGAAAATTTGTCACAGCTCTACACTTTGCAAACATTCAGTGGTAAACTATTCCCATTGGGGATATAAAAAAAAACATTTTTATTGCCATTTCATCTTAAAGGAAATTTGCTTTGAGAGGATATAGGATGCCAAATGAAAACCAAACCCTAATTTTATGAAATTACCATTTAATAATACATCATAAAGATGAAGATTTGTTATGATGAAAATGTATTTGATATTTAAACCAATAATGTAACAATCTTTATCTCCATTAACACAGAGACACATGTTTAATATGTAATTTAGATTACTGTGGTTTGGGTGAATGCTTTTAACAAAACAAATATAAAACCAATTATTTAAGTTCTAAAACATAAATGTAAGATTACAATAATAATAACTATAAAAGCACTTGTATTGTATTTAACCTTTATTTAACCAGGTGAGTCCCATTGAAAATGTAAATCTCTTTTTCAAGGGAGCCCTGGCCAAGACAGCAGCAGCACCAAGTTGCAGTTACATACAGAGAACATTAAAAACACATACATTACAAAACATATAGGAACAACTCGCAGAAAAATTAAAAATCATAACTGGCTAAGAAGGAAAGCAGTTACAGACTCCAATGGAACCTGCCTTCATACCCTTCACCACGGTGAAGAAATTTTTACCCCATGTTGGGATTTACACCCAGAACTAATAGTCCCAGGATTGTTTGATCTACATTATTAGATTCTTTGACCAACAAAACAATACCCTTAGCATTTGGATTCACATTGATATCATCATTAGTTCAATAGTTATTCACCAAAATCACTTTCTGGGTAATGGTGGTTTCTTCTGGATCCAGCTCCATAGCTGTTGATTCTACAACAGATCTGTTGGCTACTCCTGATCCAGCAGAGTCTCAGCTACATGTTGGTGTTAACTGTATGTCTGGATCTTCATCTGTTACCTTACAGTGATGACCATTCCACAGGCCCTCTAGTTTTTCCTGTTCTGGATGGTATTATCTGGAATTTAGCCCAGATCCAGATCAAATTTTGATCTGTTGTAGAAATTAGCAGGAACTTATCTTGTATTTTTTAGCAAGCAGTCTGGACATTTGTTGTGGAGCTCCATGAACATATGCATGTACATGTCCCTATCTCCCAATGCTAAAGAATCCTGCAAAAAACTCCTGGATCCAGACGGTGATCTGGATCACCACCAAGATCTAACCATCTGTTCCTTGTCCCATTATCCACCTTTCCTGAACATTTCATTAAAATCAGTTCAGAACTTTTCATGTGAAGTTGGTAATAATAGTATATATTTTTTAACATTACTGCAATTCTTCTAACGGTCAATTGAGATCAATATTCTGACATATACAATGTTTTAGCATACCTGTATCTTTCGTGTAAGTGGAAAAAATTAGGGTCGAAGCAAAAAGATGTGTAGTTCCTTGGTATGAAGATCTTGTGTTTGTCGCTTTATCCTCAGGTAAAATTTGGGAGTGCAGTGTCTCTGATGTCCCTTCAAGGCTCCCAGGTGAAGTTGTGATACCTGTTTACTCTGAGTTGGTATTTATGCAGAGCGGAGGGAAGAGTCAAGGTATTGGACACACAGCCAGCACAAAAATAACTCATTATTGACAACACTGATAATTCCACAGGGTGGGGCAAAGGGTGTGTATGATGGAAACTGCACATACATTTGCCATGTTGCTACACCTTAAAAATTCTGTGTCTATAGTCATGTTGCCTTTCAATGCAATTTAACAGATGACAGCAGGGAAACTAACACAATCTTAAGTGTTTACTGTGTTCTGCCTTGAAGGTACTCTTAACTGATATATGTCATGCAGTATTGTCTTGTCATGAAGCACCTGAGCTTATGCATTGCCACCTGTCAAATTTTGACAGGTCGGCACAGCCCCCCGCTGTCCGCTCGCCGCTGGAGGATATCGGTCGGAAGTTACCGTCGAAACATGTCAGGTATGTTTTTGACAAGACGTGTCTGATCACAAAAAGATTTAAACATTATGGAAACTCTGGACACTGTAAACTTCATTGGATTAATGATATTTTTTGTTTATTGTTTACAAGAAAAACTAACAAAAATAAATTCTTGACAGTTTCATTATGTCAGTTCTCAACACTGTTGATATTAAAGTCAACAAATGACAGAGAATGTGTTCAAAACTGGATAAAAAAACAACCTTGTCACATCATCAAATTTGATATTTAGTTGTCCTGCCATTAGCACACAGTAGAGCTCTAATCCTGGCTGCCATGCTCCCCACAGGTCTTTCACACTGCTGAGGGGCAATCTTGTCCCATTCTTCTTGAGTTACTGCTTTAATTCTTCTAAATTATTTGGTTTACACTTTGAAATAGACCTTTTGATAATCTACCGCAAATTTTTAAAGGGGCTCATGTCTGGGAATGGAGCTGGCCCCTCTAAGACCTGGATACTGATAAGGACTTTTTTTGTCCATGAGGACCTCTGTAGCTTTTTGAATTGATGTCTAAGGGTTGAAAAAGAAAATGAGGAGAAAAGGGGGGAGGATGATGGAGAGGGACAGGTCCTGGCTCAGACACACCTGATGGTAAAAAAATGCAGGTTGTAAGGAGGATGTTTTCTTAATGAAGAAGAAAAAACATTACATTCAATTGCAAGAGCTAACGTAGTGCTGGGGCTATGGAAGAATTTGCCTACTGACAAACAAATGAACACGATCGACTTCGATAGTGATGTTTAAAAAGCTTTGTTATAGAAAATTGCACCGAGAAAACATTTTATTTTTACTTTCATCTCATTTCTTCAGCCTACACATGGATTGTATAATTAAATCTCCTAACTCTTCCAGGTGGTCAGATATACAACTCCTGTAGATGCTGATGTTGCTGTGGTTCTCTCTGATGTGTAAGTAGCAAACTGTTTTTATTGTATTACCAGCAGTCAGAAATCACTTCAACTGTTTCCTTTGCACTCACCTTGCAGAGCGATGTAAGTTTGGTAGTAAAGTAGATAATTGTAATGTATGGGTTAAAGTCGTTTCTGACAAATATTTCTTTTACACAATAAGGAAGCTGTGTCTACCTGTTGAGAGTAAAGTTATTTATGACATACAGTGGTAAGAAAAGTTTGTGGACCCTTGGTAATAAAATGAGATCAGTTAAAAACGCACAAAAAGTTACTGTCTTCCGTGCCTTCATGTACTAAACATTCCCAGTGTTGGGGGAAGTGACTCTCTATTCGAACCACATTCGGCAGCAGTGACCTCAAACAAGTGATTCCTGTACTGAAGTGAATTCCAAAACTTTCAGACCTTCCTTTCTCATGTATCTGTTCTAGCCCAGACATGTTATTACCGTCCTTTGTTAATGGTTCTCTTGATGTAATAGTACAGCCTTTGTAATTAATTTGGCCGCACCCAAATGTTTTAGCAGTGTGTTTTCATATTTTAGGGTCGTTGTTCTGCTTCACCACCCAATTTTTACTAAGCTTCAGCTTGCAGACAGCCACTTCTGATTCCTGCAGATGTTTGGTTAAAATATTGTTGGCTCATTATTGTAACTCGAATTTTTGCAGATATGTAGATTATTCCAGAGGGTTCATTTGCCTCGTCATTGGCACATGTGCACTGTTTTATAAGGAGCCTGCCTTGCCTTCACTTGAGCTGGTTATTTAGAAGAAGCACATAAATGAGGAAGTGTTTAAGGTGGTTTCCAAATTATCTTTTAGGTAGGACGAAGCCAGGAAAAGTAACTGAAGGAACCAGGTAAACAGGATGTCAATATTTTATTGCCTTCACTCATGATTCACTGGTTAAAAAGTTTTTCCAACAACTTAACATGAGTAATGAGATACAAAAGGACAGACAAATAAGCAGGAAACCATTTTTATTTCAGAGTAACATCAGTTCACCAAATGACAAAAACAGCTACAATAAGGGAGTGTTTAATTTAGCACATTTAATTAAAATGACTTGAAAATAAATATTTAAACTATGTTGCTATAAAACAACTACTCAGAAGTACAGTGCTCTTTCACAGCCTCCTGTAGTAACAGTAGTAACCAAAGTGAGTTTGCTGAAACATCATCTTCAGTTTGTTCTTGGTGTTTGGATTGTAACAGTGTAGCTTTGGTTTGTGGCTTTCCAACCACTGTCCTTCATTCTTCAAGCTCAATGAGTTTCTTCAAATCAGACTTCAGCAGCTCTTCATCTTCTTCCTCCTCTACCTCCACCTCTATCCCGTCCATAGTTTTCTGCAGCTGTTCCTTGATGTTGTTCAGCTCCAGCAGTCCGTCCTGCAGGTCTTTACAGACATCTCGGATCTTAACGGCAAACTCTGTCTTTGCCCCTTTTTTCAGCTCCATGGAGTCCTTTGCCAGGAAAAACACATCCAGAGCCAGGAAGAGACCTGACATGACTCCGGTAGTGACGCTCATCACCTGGGCAGCTTTGGCAGCGCCGCCGGCTACACTGAGCACCTGAACGGTACTAATCAGACTCTCTGTGTTGATCACCAAAGCCTTGCCTGCTCGGCCGCCCTCCTTCATTACATGTTTGACGTTCTGGTTGAGGTGCTTTTTAGAGATGCTCTCTGCGTATTTGTCAAAGTTCCACTCCTCGAGAGTCTCCATCCCTTCCTGTGAGGTAGACAATAGGAGATTTTACATTAGTATTAAACTTCATAGCTTTAGAAATCCTGTTTTTGGTTAACAGTCCAAATGTTTTAATCTTAGAGTCCAAAAATAATCGGCGCCAAAGAACTTACAACCAGTGTCTAGATTAGTATTATTTATTCAAATAGCTATTCTAGGTTTTGTCATAAATATCCAGCATATTTAAATGTTATCACAGAACTAGAAAGCAGACTGTAATGTGGAAGTTTTTTTTAAGAGTAGAATTTGTTGTAGAACAGAATTTAGTCTTGAGCTGACTTCATAAGGTACACCTGTGAAATCTGATGCCAACCAAATACAACAGCTCTACAACAAATTCTGCTCAGACAAAACTTCTATGTTTTTAGTTTTGTTGACTTATGACTACGTTTTTTTTGGACGACATACGATACTATGAGCTTTTTTGAGAACATGCTATGCTATGACTTTTTAATGAACGACATACTAAACTGACATTTTATGTCTATATAATGACATTTTTTTGGACGACATACTATACTATGAGCTTTTTTGAGAACATACAATACTATGAGGTTTCTCACAGCGAAGAATACACTACTGATTAAACGTTGGTATCAGATTGGTGCATCCTATATGATACCAGCGGTATATTAAAATGCTGTATCCCTCACCATGAGGAAGAGACTGGAAATCAGTTTTTGATGTGTATAGTTTGATTTTAACATTTGCAAAACAAAATATACCAAATAAATAAATTCTCATTTTATAGAACTTGGGTATTAAACAGGAAGTTTGTAAAAAGATATAACATTGATGGCCTTTAAATGCAGCAACAAATTGGTCTGGGATTGAAATTTTTAGTATAAAACAACTGCACTGAAGGAAAACAGTGCATTTATCATTTACAAGACTGGTGCTTTTAATTGAAAAATACAGATTTGTTTTTTTATTTAACTTATTTGCGCTTTTTAAAAAAATTTCATGTTTTGTCGTCATTTAACGTCACACTACATTCTCTCTTCTGCTTTCAAAAGAGACACATTCAGGCTTATAACAACAAGGAAATAGCTGCTCACTTAAACACTACTTGATCATCAGTCATGAAGAGAACATGCTGGTAAATTAAGCAGGAAATGTTGGCCCTTTGTTGTTTGCTTCCTGAATGCCAAGTACTGCTTTCTTTTTATTTTATTTTTTTTCTTGTCTGCATTTATACTCAATGTTTAACACCACAGAAGGGGTCAACTGTAATGAGATCAATGCATATTTTAGTCTTGCAGCAAAATATATTAATATTTAGTGCGTGTGCGTGACCATCACCAGCCACCTCTGGAGGCTAAACTGTCATTCTTTATTGAATTTTCCTATCATGAGCCAGAGGGGGCAGTGCAGCACCTCAGTGAATGCCAAGTACTGCTAATGCATGACAAATTAAGGTAATAGATACTGATGCAGCTAGTTAACTCAATATTAGCACAGACTAGACATACCAACTTGTATGTTTGGACATGCTAGTTCAACGTTATTGCAGCTATTTGTCCTGTGCTTTTTTATGCATGTTCTTACCTGTAAAAACTCCAGGCACTCCTTGATGTCCTTGATCTCCTCTTGGTAATCTTGGATCATCTTTTCCACCTTTTTGCGGTCCGTCTTTGAATGGACCGTGTCTGTGATGTTGGCAGAAGCAGACGCCACGCCCCCTGCTGTTGCTATGCCGATGCCCACGGCGGTGACGATGAGCGACGTTCCTGCCGTGAAGGGCGCCAGGATGAGGCCGGTGATGGTGGTGACGGAGCCCGCGACGCTGGCAACCCCGCCGCCAACGCTGGCCGTGACCGTTTTCTTGTGGAAGTTGTCTGCCGCGTCGGCTAAGGCGAGGAGCTCCAGGATACGCTGCTGGAGTGAAGCACCACGCTGGTTGAAGAAGCGAACAAAAAGACGAGCTGCCATGAAGACACGGTCAGCTGCCTCTTCCACCACTCTGAGAGAAGAGAATAGAGAAAAAGATTTTACAGAACAAATGAATTTCAACCATATTTGTTATAAAGACTGCAAAATTTAATTTAGCAAAAGATGGTTCCTTGGACACTATTAGTGATAGATGAGCTGGAACTAGAATTACAGTTGTTTGCTTGTACAAATCAGCAAAATCTCAGTTTAGATCCATTTCTGTACAAGTAAAGTGCAACCTGTGAAGGAATGGGGTCATCCATATTTCCAATGTGCTTCTCAGTGATCGTGTAAATAATGGCCAGCAGTGTTGACTTTTTACATATTAAATCCCACCACTTTGTTTTATTCTATTAGACATTTGTATGAAACTTTGTCATAATTACCAAGGAGGTTATGTGAAAAGTTCTGAATGGATTTTGATGAAATGTTCAGGAAAGGTGGATAATGGGACAAGGAACAGATGATTAGATTTTGGTGGTGATCCAGATCACCGTCTTAATCTATACTTTGTGATGTTGTCTGCTTCAGCCAACATCACAGACACAATCATGTTTTGCAAGATTCTTTAGCTTTAGGAGATAGGGCAATGTACATGCATATGTGCATGGAACTCCACAAAACATGGCCAGGCTGCTTGGCTAAAAATACAGGAGATGTTCCAATGAGGATACAGACATGCAGCCAACACCAACATGTAGCTGAGACTCTGCTGAATCAGGAGGATCCAACAGATCTGTAGTAGAATCAACAGCTATGGAGCTGGATCCAGAAGAAACCACCATTACCCAGAAAGAGGTTTTGGTGAATAACTATTGAACTAATGATGACATCAATGTGAATCCAAATGCTAGGGTATGTTTTGTTGGTCAACGAATCTAATAATGTAGATCAAACAATCCTGGGACGATTATTTGTGGGTGTAAATCCCAGTAATGGGTGAAATGAGCTGCTGGGCGGAGGTCTGCATTCTCTGAGTGCTTTTCTTGTTAGTGCATGAATTCTTGAGTTATGGCAGAAAATCTGTTTATCACTGAGTCCAAGTGAAAGTTTTTGCCAGATGTAATTGAATTCCTATGGAAGCGAATGTTGATCAGGAATCAATCTGAAATGTATTTACAGAAATATTTGATCATTTTCAGAATAAAGCTGCCTTTTTTGACTCATAAATAAAATGAATAATAAATCGTCCAAACTGCATTATGTTCTTCAAGACTGCTCATTCTGTGACGTACTTAAATTGAAAAAGATTTAATTTTTTAAAACATGCCCCAGCAAATAGTCACCAAAATTCCACTTGAAACGTCAAATTTGAAAATTAAAATGCATTAGCAGAAAGGCTTTTTCATTCCAAGGTTTTGGCTGCATTATTTGACTCATAAAGGTAATAATAAATCATCCAAACTGCATTTTCATTTTCTTCTTAAGGTTGCACATTTTATGACACAACTAAAAAGAAAAAACAAAGAGGAGAATGCTTTTTCGTTTTCATGTCCCCCACACAAGAAATGGTCCATAAATCAGGTTGACTTTACAATCCGAGGCGGGAGAGTGACGTCAGTGGCTGCTCTTCGTCTGCTGACTGTGCTGTGCGTCTGATAGGCTAGGAGGCAGAGTTTGAGCTGACGCGAGAGGCCGCATTGGAACGGCAACAAAATCGGCCGCGAACAGCAGGTTTCCACTCAAGTCTGTCTCTCGCCACATCAACAACGACACCTACACCTGCTCCATGCCCAACAGGACTATCTGTGGGGTGGCTCACAGAATGCACAGTCTTGAAGAAGAAAATGAAAATGCAGTTTGGATGACTTACTTTTCATTTTATTTATGAGTCAAAAAATGCAGCTCTATTCTGAAAATGATGAAGTACTTCTGTTAATACATTTCAAATTCATTTTTGATCCATATTCGCTTTGATAAATTCCATCCAGGTCTTTCTGATAAGCTGCATTCAAGGATGAATAGATAAGAATGAGGAGGTCAAAGGTCACTGTGACCTCACCAAACACATCTTTGACAATAACTCAACAAGACATGATTTCACACAAATGTCTAGTAGGAATAAATGATGATGACACTTTATATGAAAAAGGTCAACAGCTTGAATCAGGAACAAAAGGGGATTAGTGATCTTATTCCACATGTGGTCGGGTACTGAATGACTACTTTTATGTTTAATATTTTGTTTGTATTTTCACATTTTAAAAAATACAACACTGCTTTCACTTGTTGTGCTACATTAGTGCCAATGTATACACTTTGAATTAGACTTAAAATACAAAAATACCTACAGGTAAACTATAAATAGAAATTGTACCCATAATGCCTCACTGATTGAACATCTTATTATAGATCAATGCTACGGTTCAACAGTGTTTCCCAAATCCCTCACATGTAGGTTACAGTAGAGAGAAGCCTCCAGTCTCCACCGACTCACTGCAGCACAGACAGGCTCTACTAACAATGACTTTTTAAAACGGTATTCCAGCTGATCGGGTTCATTTAACTGTAGGAAGCCAAAACTGGGATTATTGATTGATTAGTTGTGCAGCCCTACTTTGGACAGACATGGATGCCAGCACAACCACATGGCATTAGTTCTAGTACTGATAATGTTGTTCAGTGCAACTCCGAATCCTTAAATACATTCCGTACATAAATGGGTAACTTGAGGAAATGCTCTACTCACTCTTCTGCTTCTCCATCCTGAGTGGCCTCATTCCACTCATCCCATCCTAACACAGAGACACAGTCATTAATACTAGTCAGGTTGAACTGAAATGAGCAGGATCCCTAATAAACCCAGCTTACCCTCTACGGTTCCCCACCATGCCAGAAGGCCTTCCTCGTCCTGGAAAAGAATCATCATCAAAACTATTAGAATTTTTCTGGATGTACACGGAAATTAAAACACACAAACGTGCATTAAGAGCGGCAGACGCTGCAATAGATGAAAGATGGGCGTACGTCCAAAGGGTCCAGCACTGTTCCTTCACTGGGTACTGGTACTTCAGCCAGTTCTAGCGTCTGAATTTCAACTACCTCCTAGACAGAAAGAAAAACAACACAATCAGTGGGCAGAATGTCCAAGATGCTGAAATCCAGTCTGGCTGCCATGTGGTGGTTAAAACGTTTTCTTTTGCCGTCACTAATTCAGCAGCAAAACATTAACAGGGATTATATTAGCAAAGACAACTTGTCACAGCAAACAAACTAAACAACTCTATACTTATTCAAGATGGCAGGACAAAGGGTGTGGTGACCAGTAGCAGAACTGCATTGTAACTGACTGGCAACCAGACAAGGGCATGTTTGTTTACCAGGTGGTTAATCAGAAACACCTCAGACAATGTGCTGGAACAGGAAACCTTAAAGCTACCAGTTCATCACAAAAGAAAGAACAGTCAAGCTCCCCATTTTACTGGCTATCATGAAAACACCTGAAGACTCGGGCTGTAATTTACAGGCCACACACCTCTTTTAATAAAAAGTCCAGGGGCCTCATTTATAAAACTTGCTTACACACAAAACAAGGCGTGAAAGTTGCGTACGCCACTTCCCATGCAAAGGTTGTGATTTATAAAAATAAACTTGGCGTGAGAATGTGCGCACCGGTACGCCAACTTTGATGCTTGTGTACGAACATTTTGGAGATGGGGGGAACTGGTGGTGCAGATGGTGAGGTGGTGAATTGAGGTCAGATTGATCTCATACCTTTAACATCATCACATATCAGACTTACAGACTTTAAGACTTTCAGACAGAATTTAGACAGTGTAATGTCTAGACAATCCTATTTTAGGTCACAGTAGATGTTTCAAGAAAATGAGTCAGTCAGGTCAGATATTTGTGATGCACAGTAGAAACGCATTGTTGCAAATGAATCAGCTGATCAGTGACGTTAACTCTGAGCATGAACTGGTTTTTGTGACAGGGCGTTTCTGTGGAAAAGAAGAATATCTGTTGCGTCTTCGCTTTGGTAAACCCATTTGGTTAAAAGAGGATTTTTCTTATTTCCACATGTTTATGTGGTGAATCAGACTGAGTTTGTGCTCGTAAAGTGTAAATTTACATGGCAATAGAATATTTCAGTAGTATGTTACATCAGGAATGCTACAACCTTATGACATGCAGTGCATCATGAAAGTGTTGTAATGCTACACAGAAACAATAAAGAAGTCATTATTAAAGTGTAAAATAGCTTCTGCCTGTGCTTCTAAAATGAACTCCTCTTTGTCTTAATGTACTGTAAATCCTTAATCAGATGATTTAGGCTGATTTGACAAGGACAGATGAATAAGCTACATATATATTTGGATCCTTATGAGTGGATAGTTGATGGTTTTCCCACCTTTGTGAGTAGACAAAATCACCTAATAAGACAAATCTAAACTTAGTGGGTTGATTATCAGACTTTTTTTTTGCTTTTGATAGTTTTCTACACTTAGTTTTTTAATGCCCCAACATACCCAGAAAAGACTGAAAGGACAATAATATGGATGTATTTAAAGCGATCCATGTTGAATGTCATGGTTTAATTTGTGCGGTTTTATAAATCAGAATATTTTTTGGCAAACACCATTTTTTTAGCTTTTGGGCGTACGCACAATCTTAGTGTGGAGCCCAACAATGTTTCATAAATGAGGCCCCTGGTCCGTACTTGGCACTTAGACGCCCTCAGAGTACTCTACAGTGTTCCTCCTTCACCTCCAGTATCGACACAGCTGCAATGCAAGGTGCTCGCCTGCCGTCAGGAGAAACTGTCAGCGTCTTGCTGAAGGACACTGAGGTATGCAGAGGGTCCTGGGGCAAACGTCCAGCCTTGCGATTGGTGGAACAACCTGCTCTACTACCTGAGCCAGGACTCATTCTGAGTCACTGCATTGCATCAGTAGTTAAAACGAGTGAAGTGTCAGAACATTTCGTCTCCCTCTCCAAGTTACACAGCCTCCTGTTTGTACCAATAGAAGACCTGATAGCTGATCTCATTCTGTGTCAAAACTCCCTGAGGGACTTTGCCATACACTACCATTGCACTATCATTTTATAATATTTAATGAGGAACACATAATTGCATCAGAGAGGTTAGAATAAAGAGGGACACTGCAGATGTAGGATGTATTGTGCCATTCTGTTTCTTTTTGTTATTAAATGAATGACAGCATACATTTCATTCTATGGCACGTCTTCGATAATTTCTTTTTTAAATGTTTTTTGGGTAGTTTTTTTCCCCATTTTTATTGATAAAGGGAGAGACGGTGTGAAAGGGGATTAACATAGGAGAGAGAGACATGCAGCAAGGGTTGTGAGCTGGACTCCACCTCACGACTGCTGCTGGCGACATGCTTCCACGTGGTAACGCCCTAACTCAGCGAGCTAAACGGCGGCCCTTTGATAATTTCTTTCACAAAAATTCACACAAAATCCTGTGGGTGCAAGTCTACCAGTTAAGTTCACGGAAGCCAATAAGAATTGTTGCCGTAAATTCAGCTGATTGATGGGGACGTGTCATGTGATGAGACGATTACTATGCCTGTTTTATTGAAAGGATGAACTACTTTACTACACCACAGCTCTGCTGTACCACATTTAGATGTGTTCATTATAAAGTACATGTGAATTAGTCTTTCCTCTACTATTCCTATCAGTTGTGTTTCATTTTATTATAACATGTAGCTTCTGTTTTAACTGTTTTAATTGTTTTTATTTTGGTCTTAAGTTAATTATTTGGCCTTGTTTAAAAATAAATAAATTGGTTCGTGTATTTCTGTGCCTCAGTGTTCGAGCATGTAAATGACATTTGTGTTAAGAAGGTGAGCCTGTCTGGACCACTAACCTGAGGTGGATGTTCAGTGGCAGCAGATGCATTAGCAGAGTCCTGTGGAGCCAAAAACATAATCAATGACTAGAAAAGCAATCAGAGAGCGCAGACCTCAGCTAAAATAGATGCATGTCTTAAAGACAACACACACACACTTGTTTTAGCACATTTCAGTAAATCCAAGTGAACAGTGGTTGGCGTGTTCACGTCAGAGATAACTGGCCAATGACACTGGGTTATGTCTAAGTCCAACCTGTGTACGGTATATAAGGCCCAGCCCAAGAAGATAAATGTGAAGTACACCTGGGTATTGAGGCTCACTCCGACAGCATTCCTGCAAGAGCTTTGTCATTTTGAGACCAGCACTGCCATACTTTACCTGTGAACTGAATAAATTCTACATCTGTGAACTGAAAATTTCTCTGGTTTGTTCTTGGGCTTCCAACAAAAGAATCAGGGTTTTACAGCATCCTCCTGATTCAGCAGAGTCTAAGCTACATGTTGGTGTCGGCTGCATGTCTGGATCTTCATCTGTTACCTTACAGTGATGACCATTCCACAGGACCTCTAGTTTGTCCTGTTCTGGATGGTAGTATCTGGAATTTAGCCTGGATCAAATGTTGATCTGTTGTAGAAATGAGCAGGAACTTCTCCTGTATTTTTCACCAAGCAGTCTGGACATTTGTTGTGGAGTTCCATGAACATATGCATGTACATGTCCCTATCTCCCAATGCTAAAGAATCCTGAAAAAAACTCTCGGATCCAGACGGTGATCTGGATCAGCACCAAGATCTAATCATCTGATCCTTGTCCCATTATCCACCTTTCCTGAACATTTCATTAAAATCCATTCTTAAATTATTTCATAAAATTGCCAACTTTGCTTTCAGAGCTGGTTGGGTTTTCACTGTGGACACTTTGGTTTTCCTGTAAGCAGTGAGAAAAAAAACATCTCGTTCTCAATAGAGGTCACACAGCATATCTTTAACTATTGTCTCCAGTACGTAGTTAGCAATTAATTGCTAATTTGACACCACACCTTGCGTTCACATCACAAGGTGTGTGCTTGCGACAACAGTCACTGATCACAAGGATCAAAAATGTCTGATGACTGATAATTGATGCTGCAGCAATGCATCAGTGTCACTGCTGCGAAGCGTCTTCATAGCTTCATCGAACATTCCTTTGACCTCACCTGTGCTTTGGCTGCAGAGTCTGTCTGACAGTCATCATCTGCCATCTGCAACACAACAAAACAAGGTGCCAATTTAAGAACAACCACGTTGTCAGACGTCACAACTGTGTTTTACAGCAGCAATGAAAAGACCTAGAAATGATGTATTCATACCTGCGTGTACGACTTAAAGTGGTTTACTTTCTGCATCATCCCTTTGAACTTTCCAGGGTTCTAAAATAAAACAGTGACGTAAATACATGTATGCATTACGTTCATGCGGATATAAAGCCGTAAACAACATATAAACAAAGGTTCTATTAATGAAGTGGACAAAAACAATAACTAGAAAAGCCCTCAGAGAGCTCAGACCTCCACCAAGCAGCTCATTTCAGCCCATATTGGGATTTACACCCACAAATAATAGTCCCAAGATTGTTTGATCTACATTATTAGATTCCTTGACCAACAAAACATACCCTTAGCATCTGGATTCACATTGATATCATTATTAGATCAGTAGTTCAATAGTTATTCACCAGAATCTCTTCAGGCCCTCTAGTTTTTCCTGTTCTGGATCCTAGTATCTGGAATTTAGCCTGGATCCAGATCAAATTTAGATCTGTTGTAGAAATTAGTAGGAACTTCTCCTGTATTTTTCACCAAGCAGTCTGGACATTTTTTGTGGAGTTCCATGAACATATGCATGTACATGTCCCTATCTCCCAATGCTAAAGAATCCTGAAAAAAACTCCTGGATCCAGACGGTGATCTGGATCAGCACCAAGATCTAATCATCTGTTCCTTGCCCCATTATCCACCTTTCCTGAACATTTCATTAAAATCCATTCTTAAATTATTTCATAAAATCGCCAACTTTGCTTTCAGAGCTGGTTGGGTTTTCACTGTGGACACTTTGGTTTTCCTGTAAGCAGTGAGAAAAAAAACATCTCGTTCTCAATAGAGGTCACACAGCATATCTTTAACTATTGTCTCCAGTACGTAGTTAGCAATTAATTGCTAATTTGACACCACACCTTGCGTTCACATCACAAGGTGTGTGCTTGCGACAACAGTCACTGATCACAAGGATCAAAAATGTCTGATGACTGATGATTGATGCTGCAGCAATGCATCAGTGTCACTGCTGCGAAGCGTCTTCATAGCTTCATCGAACATTCCTTTGACCTCACCTGTGCTTTGGCTGCAGAGTCTGTCTGACAGTCATCATCTGCCATCTGCATCACAACAAAACAAGGTGCCAATTTAAGAACAACCACGTTGTCAGACGTCACAACTGTGTTTTACAGCAGCAATGAAAAGACCTAGAAATGATGTATTCATACCTGCGTGTACGACTTAAAGGGGTTTACTTTCTGCATCATCCCTTTGAACTTTCCAGGGTTCTAAAATAAAACAGTGACGTAAATACATGTATGCATTACGTTCATGCGGATATAAAGCCGTAAACAACATATAAACAAAGGTTCTATTAATGAAGTGGACAAAAACAATAACTAGAAAAGCACTCAGACAGCTCAGACCTCCACCAAGCAGCTCATTTCAGCCCATATTGGGATTTACACCCACAAATAATAGTCCCAGGATTATTTGATCTACATTATTAGATTCCTTGACCAACAAAACAATACCCTTAGCATCTGGATTCACATTGATATCATTATTAGATCAGTAGTTCAATAGTTATTCACCAGAATCTCTTCAGGCCCTCTAGTTTTTCCTGTTTGGATCCTAGTATCTGGAATTTAGCCTGGATCCAGATCAAATTTAGATCTGTTGTAGAAATTAGCAGGAACTTCTCCTGTATTTTTTTCCAAGCAGTCTGGACATTTGTTGTGGAGTTCCATGAACATATGCATGTACATGTCCCTATCTCCCAGTGCTAAAGAATCCTACAAAACATTCCTGGATCCAGACGGTGATCTGGATCAGCACCAAGATCTAATCATCTGATCCTTGTCCCATTATCCACCTTTCCTGAACATTTCATCAAAATCTGTTCAGAACTTTTCGTGTAAAGTTGCTAACAGACAGACAGAAAAACATCACCTCTTTGGAAGGTAAAAGTATTCTGTGAAGACTTGATTTGCTTTGGCGCCATCTTGTGGTTACAGCAGGACGAACACCAACAGTGTGCTGCGAATTTAACAGTGGAGAAATGCTGAGAAATCAACCTTTAATGTTTCTTTATCTGTGTTTTATGCTTTTATGTCTTGTGTTTTCTGATGCTTCTGCTGTGACACGTTTACTAGTCTTACACAGGTCACAGCATCTCCTCAGCACTGTTTCACTGCTGGAGGATTGTGCTGTGGTTTTTCATCATTCTGCTCAATGTGGGGGGAAAAGCAGTGACGGTGCAGCTGCAGAACAGAGCTGGAGGGGAATAGTTTTAATGAAATATTTGCCTGCGGGGAGGCGAGAACTGTCACTAAAATGGCTAAATTCAGTGAAAGAACTGAGCAGGCCTGCCTTACTGTATGATCCAAAACTTTAAAACATGGCATTTCCAGCATCTAGGTTAAGGTTTCAGGTAGTGGAGGTATTTTCAAAGTTGTTACATGTATATAGTGGAAGAAGAGGGGAATGCCAAGTGAAATGTGCAGTGAAAATAGCAGGTTTATACCTTAGGTCCAAGTCTGGTGATTCTTACCGACTGTGAGCTCTTTTTTTTACTGCAATATAAAGTCCTGCACGTCTATAGAACCAGTAGAGCCATGACTAGATGTAGAGAGATCACCTATGAAGTACCAATATGTGACTGATGAATAAGGGGAAGTGATTTAATTTTGGCCATATTTCCCGACAGGATCACATGACACATTCACAGACAGTCAGAAAGGTGCAACTTTGAGGATTCTTTCAGTTCTTACGGTTTGTGGCTCTGTTAAATGTTGTCATGTTAAAGATGACGTGTCTTTCAAACTTGGCTAACATGGTAATTCTAGATGTCCCATAATAAGTAAACACCGTGTTGTGGGGTATTCTTGATTCCACAGACCGACCTGCTTCTCTGGCACGTTGTTATTGTCTGTCAGGCTTCCACTGCTGGAGGAGAGGTCATTGTGTAGAGGCTGGGCATCCTGGGCAGACGCAAGGCAGAGAAAAACAAAGAGGGCATTTGAACGTCTCCAGATAGGAGCTCCATAGAGATATTCTGCATCTCTGCCATATGCCCATACAGTCAGTTGAGTGTCATCAGTGTTACAAATGGTACCTTCGGCTGTGAGGGTTTGAACAGGTTGACCTTCTGAATCATTCCTGTGAACACCCCTGGATTCTAAAAAGAAAAGCAGAACTAAACTGAGCCAAGTCCCACATGGACAAGTCCCTAATTAGCACATGGGTAAATGAGTGGAATACACAGAGCAGTTTATACCTGTCTGTCCTGAGGTTCTTTTCTGGTGTCTTGTGGATTTGCAGAATCATCTTGAGGATCACTTTTTGGCACCTAAAATTAGTCAAGGAAATGAAAATCACAAGGCCAGTGACAAGATGTTGAAAACGTTTCTGGAATTTGAGCCGTTGCCATCTTGGTGTGGTGATAAATGAGGAATGATCAGACCAAGGACTCGATGACAGTGAAATAACAGCACGTCAGTCAAGCAACCACACCTGAAACCATGACCTGCTTTCACTCTACACTGAGCCTTTATCTATGATGTAAACAATATGTGCACTGAAGGAGACTTCAAACTAGTAATTGAGGCTGTTAACTGATGAGGAAAGTATTTATTTAAGGCAACAAATCAAGTTCGAAGCGCGCTCATTTTCTTAGGCTTATTTTTGCAAAGAGAGGCGTCGCCCCCTGCTGGCTGTTACAAAGAACGCAGGTTCAAGTCTGTATGGGCTTCACTTTTTAGACTTTGACAGCATGCCATGCAACAGCATGTCTTCATTAGCTACAAATGAGGCTTAAATCCGTCATTCTTTTACATCCACAGTAGAAATGTATAGTTCCTCTAACAGCACTTTAAGCAGCAGCTGAGCCAAGCCCAAACAACAGTAGTATTTCAAATGAGTCAGAGTACGAGGCTACAGGACTGTCAGTTTGTCAGACGCCTCAAAAACAAACAGAGGTCATTACTTCATCAGAGTACAGTCAGACCTGCAAACCAATGTAGAGAGCGTTACAAATAAAAAAATATATTATTATTATTATTATAAGGGTGCACTGGAAAATCTTTTCATATTTCATTTTTCATTGAGTTGATCCGGTGAGATGTGCAGAGCTTTTTTTGAACATGTGATCAGAGGAAGCTGTGATGTAAAGTGTTGGTATTTATGTGACTAACAACTAATCATAGTATGACACAGAAATGGTTGCATCTAAAAAACTACAAGGAGTTTCATCAAATGCTTACTACCTCTGGATTCAACCTTTCCACAAAAAAGAATTCTTTGGGGCTTTTCTTGAGCACACTAATTACAGCTGTAAGTGGTTAGAATGAGCTCATATCAATATCATGTAACCATAAAAAAGACTGAGGACTAATTGATTATACAACAGCGTTAGGGCCCTCCCTCCCTGTTGTAATGATCTGTGTTGGTGAGCTCTGTTCCGGCACCTTCGTCCTCCTGGCCGCTGTCGTTTTGTACCGGATCAAGTTCTAATAAAACAGTGTCTTGAAGAGTGTAACCTTTGAACCAGACGATTCTGACAGCTGATGTTCAGGCAGAATGCCAGACGTCCTACAGAAACACATTACCTCTCAGCCTCGTCTAAGCTGGCCATGTCCAACTGTTGATCTAACGTGGGTTGGGTTTGATAAATGACTGTACAACAAACTCTTTGTACTTCAGCGCCTTGCACCGATTGTGTTGCTCTGTAGTTCTGTCCATCAACTTGTGTCCACAGGCATATGCAACACCAGTTTCCGTATCATGTGTAGCATTTCCTTTTGTGTGTAATATGTAGTGTGCAATATTTCATATTTTCATTGCTCAGGTGCAATATTTCATTATCAAGTCCTACATTTCATTTTCATTTGCAACATTTTGACTACATATGCAATATTTCACGTTGACATACAACATTGTTAATGCCATGGACAAGAGTTCATCTAATTTTCATCTAATTTTTCAGGTGCAATATTTCATTATCATGTCTGATATTACCTTTTACCTCAGTGTAACTGCCAGCATTACTTTTTACTGTCCTACTCCATCCTTATTTTAGCTCAGTTATTGTACTTCAGTAGTGTATTGTACTTATGTCTTATTGCTTTCCACCTTTTGGTTCCTGCATTTATAATATTGTGTCATCTGGTTTCTTTCTTACACGAGAATTTGCTTCAGGATTAAAGAAGTTTTATGTTTTGTTCAGCGTCCATTGGACATCGAAGATAAATTAGCAGTTCCAGATTTGTATGAAAGTGTCTGACTATGATGAATCAGTGTCAGAATGTAAACTGACACCAGACACTACTTTAGCCACTTCTCTGAACCACTTCTACTCAGCAGCATTATGTCCAGTGACTCAGCTAAACCAAAGCTCTGAAGCTGCATCTAGAATTCTGTCATTTCTGCGACGTTGCCTCATTAAATGATGTGCTGGCCTCACCACCTGCTGTCCTGCCACCCACACCCCAACCTCTCCTGCTATCCTTCCCCGTCATCCCCACTCCCAACCCGACTGGTCGAGGCAGATGTCCGCCTTCCCTGAGCCTGGTTCTGTCGGAGGTTTTTTTTCCTCCTCCCTATCCTTGTTGGTTTTTTGGTTCTTTCTCACTGTCACTGACCATTTGCTCTTAGGGAATCCAAAAGCAACTATGGATTATTGGGTTTTCTGTTCTTCCTGTTATGTTTAGCGCTATGTGATGACGTGTGTTGTAAATATGCGTCATACAAATAAAACTGATTTGACTTGCTTTAACAGCTAAATATTGAGAATGGATGCCAGATGTAGAGTCGGTACCTGTGAGGAAGACTTGAAGGGGTTCACTTTCTGCATCACTCCTTTGAACACACCAGGATTCTGAAACACAAACACACGTCATGCAGAGAATATATTACACTGACCAGAACTAGAACAAGTATTAAAATCATTCACTTAAGTAAAACTACAAATACAGTCAGTCAAAAACTTAATTTCAAGTAAAAGCCCTGCATGCTAACCCTGCATTTATCCGTTTGTTTGTTTGTTTTGTTGGTCAAGGAGTCTAATAATGCAGATAAAACAATTCTGGGACTATTATTTGTAGGGGTGTAAGAAAATATCGTTTTGGCGATATATCGCGATATTTCGTTTCACGATACTGTATCGATATTAAAAAGTATAATATCGATATTTTTTAGGCATTTATTCAAGCGCAGACATGGCGGAGGTTGATTTCCGATTGTAATTTACACCTCCAACCGTTAGGTGGCAGCACTTACGTAGTCGATTGAATCAAGGACGTGGAACGAGATTCACGAGAGAAACGGCCTCACACATAAACACTGTTGCCAACTTGGCGACTTTGTCGCTAAATCTGGCGACTTTCCAGGTCCTCTTGGCGACTTTTTTTGTCAAAAGCGACTAGCGACAAATCTAGCGACTTTTTCTGGTGTTGTTGGAGACTTTTTTAGTGTTTGGCGACTCTGACGTGAAAGCACGTATCGTGCTGCAGTCACGATCCTCAACGAGCATCGGGTACCGCTGTGAGCCCCTCCTCCGTCCAAAAGCATTCACAGGCGGTCAGTCTGACGGTAACTTCCAAGAGTACCTGGCTGCAGACCTCCACTGTGAGGTCGCTTCCGCCGCAGACCTCCACTGTGAGGACACCTCCACTGTCAGGACAGGACGTAACGGGTAAAAAACAGAGAAGTACATTTAAGGCGTCCAGTCCGGTAGGTGGCGGTGACGCATGTGAAGTTGGTTTGGTAACCACTAATTAAATCAAAAGAAGAAGCAGCCATTTAACGAGTGTTTGTGACTGTTTCTCAATATACGCACTTGTCCACGGTACGATCGTGACTGTGACACAAAATTTAGTTCAAAGATTATTTGAGGCAATAAAGTGGTTGTATAAACATCAAATCTGTGGTCAATTTATCAAGATAAATTCTGCTTAAAAATTTACTCCAACGATGTCGGAGATGTGAGTGTCCCCGTTAGACAGCTACTACCGGGCGGTCAGCGCTCACAGCACCCCGCTGACAGCAGCCTTAGCTCGGCTAGACTTTCTGAAATCTGCCGCTGGCTCTGACGGTTCTGTAGCAGGATAGAAGTAGTTTTACGGGAATCTAACGGTTACACTTTTGTTATTTAATGTCCCCGGTCGCCGACTTTGTCATTATATTAGTAATTATTGTGTTGTCTTCATCACCTGTAGTACGTCTTTGTTTTATTCTTATGACTGTAACTGTGCATTAAAAATAACATTTAAGGATTATTCTGTTAGCAGGAATAAAACTCACAAAGGGGCTCATTATCAAAATAATCACAAGTTTAATATAGAAATTAAAACGATATATACTGTAGACGATGGTCTAGTTCAGGGGTGTCAAACTCAAATACACGGCGGGCCAAATCTGAAAACCTGGACATAGTCGCGGGCCAACATTATATTATTATAATATAATATAATATAACATAATATAATGTACATACATACATATATTATAATATAATATAATATAATATAATATAATATAATATAATATAATATATATATTATATTATAATATATATTATAATTATCAACATTATTATATTGATATATTGATATTATATATCAATAAAACTAGCCTTTACAGCAGTTTCACTTTGTGATATGGCTTTTTTGAACATAGTCTGTTGTGAAACCAAACTTCTTTTCATCTCCTTTACTTTCTGGCGCCTTTGACTCATGTCCAGGTTCTTGTACTTGTCCTGGTGTTTCATAGTGTCGTCTAATGTTGTTCTCCGTGGTTATCGCCACGGTGGCTCCACATACTAGATGGGGCTGGTCTGAATAGCAGTAGGTGAGTTCCGGATATTCTGGTCCAGTTACTGACAAATATCTGAATATTTGGGTCGCGCGGCCGCGGTGGCCGGGACCGGGGGTGGCGGCGAGGGCGAAGGGGAAGTGTGTTCGTCGGAATCCGACGGCATTAGCGTGGATATCTCCTGCTGGTGGTGGTACAGTAGCAGCGTCCTGGCGTGCCGCTGGTGCAGATGCTAAGTCAGGTGGCGGCGGCGGAGGGGTGGAGGTGGTTGGGTCAGTAGTAGCGTGTGGTTGCTATGACTACTGTCAACAGAGGAGAGGGTGTTTATGGGTCCTGTCCTGATTGACGCGCCGATACAGAGCAGAGCATTCTGGGATTTGTAGTATTAGCGATACATGCGCTGTATAATACTGGCGGGCCAGCTTTAGTAGTCATTTGGTATTGCCTCGCGGGCCAAATATAATTACACTGCGGGCCAAATTTGGCCCGCGGGCCAGAGTTTGACACCTATGGTCTAGTTGATTTTACGTTGTATTGCTAATGCATTAGCAATACTGCGCGATTTTATTTTGTAATGCATCCGTGCATTTCCTGTCCTCACAGTGGAGGTCATAGACATATATACGTCTATGGTGGAGGTGTCCTCACAGTGGAGGTCTGCGGCGGAAGCGACCTCACAGTGGACGTCTGCAGCCAGGTGCCTCTCGTAACTTCCCGCAGCAGTCCCAGCAGTCAGATTAAAGGAGACGCTGAACATGTCCCTATCGGTAAATACCACATTTTACCGATGGTCCCTAAACGCCTCACATGCTGGCTGCGGTACTGCAGCGTAGTGAATGTTTGGACTAACGTTTCTTCTTAACTGACTCAGTGGAGATCTCTCTGCTGCACCTGAACACTGTATCACCAGATGTGTCTCCTTCTCTCTCCTCACTGTTATTTAACATAATCGGCTGTAGATCGTTTCATCAGTGGATCGCGGTAATAGTGAAATTGACAGTTTTTCCCATCAGGCATGTAGAGACCGAGTCAGTGTGGAAGAAACGGAACTATTTCCAACTACAGAAATGTTTGCAGCAGCTACCTGTGGTGACGGAAGGAACCAGATCAGCTGATAATCTTCATTCACTGGCACGTTAAATTTCAACTGTCAACACACTCTTAAAAAGGTCGTGTATGCAGCCATGTTGTTTGCAGTCTGGAGCCCTGCTATAATAACATAAATGTCATTAAATTACCAGATTAAGAAAAACACATTTCCTGCGGCCACACTCGGTCCGTGGGCCTTGAGTTTTACACGTGGTCTAGACAAAGCATTAGTATTCAAATTATTTTGAGAAGTGATGGCCTGTTTCAGTGCCAAAATAAAGAAAAAAACAAGAATCAAGAAGAGAAAGCTCATTTGTAGTTCTAAACATATTTAGGGCGTTTTTAAAATTACTTTTTGTCTCTTTCACGATGTTATTTCTCTCTCCTACAGCTTGTCTTACAATTGCATGCAAATACCCAAATATGCAAATTAGGCGATGACGTCATTTAGCGACTTCTAGCGACTTTTAGGCCAGCCAATAGCTACTTTCCTTACTGAGGAGTTGGCAACACTGGAGATCGGAAGGAAAACGCGCGAAAGTAGTTGGAGAACAGAGATTCTTGAGACGCGTCGGTTGTATTATTTCTCCATCACGCTGAGGAAGTTTGAGCAGTGGAATGGCGTAAGTGGTGGTTTATTCCTAGTGGATGTAATTTAATGTATTTGGGTCTTTCATACTCTGTCAGTAAAACGGTTGCATATTATGTTTTGTTGAATTCAGAGGGGAGATTTGCCGTGTTGGGTTCCAGGTGTGTGTCGTAGCACACAGCCTACATACTGGAGTGAAAGTGAGTTTATTGTTTTTTGTATGGACTGTATTTGAACTAATGTTCACATGTTGGTACTGTAAAGTTTACATGTTGTTTATAAATGTACATTTCATGGAAGTAATGCACTTTATTGAGGTAACTGGATAATTTTGTTTTTCAAGAAACTTATTTTGTTGCATTGAATTTGTGTTTTCTGATTAGGAGAGAGCTAATACTGTTGTCTATAATAGTAATTTATTGTACTTTGCTCTTTGAGCATTAGGTCCGTTCTGTTACCATTGTAATTACCTACAATCCTCAACTTAAGGTATTAATGCTGAGTCTATATTTTTGTAGCTCAGTCGGGGAATAAAAGTCCCACACAAAAGTTATCCTGTGTCCAGTTCAGTCTTTTGATGACCAGGCTACATATTTTGGTGTCAGAAGTGGGATCCCCTTTCTAGGTTTTGAGGTTGTAGTTGCTAGTGAGTATATAGACAACAGTATTAGCAAGAAGTGGTCCATCCCTGGAGCGGTGGTGTGGACGGGACGAGAGGGACGTCTCAGGGTCGTCGTTAGCCGCTGGAGAAGAGGGAGGCCAGACTCTGCCATCTTTGAGACTGTAGAAGGAGGCCCATAACAACTTGAAGAGACTGTGTTGTTTTGCTGCAATAAAGACACTGAAACAGATATTCAAACATGTCAGAAGAGGACGAGGGAGCGGCTGCTCCCATGGCAGGAACCAGCTTCCAAGACGATGCACCTCTTTCGTCTGGTGATGGAGGTAACTCGCTGGCACAGCTTCAGTTACAGATTTCAGAGCTGAGTAGGAAACATGATGCAGTAATGTCCAGCATTGCTAATTTGGGTAATGTTCAAACCAGATCTTTTGTGTACATTCCAAGAGAAAAACACATGGCAAATTTTTGTGGTGAAACAGGAAAAGATGTGTACACTGTGGATGAGTTTATTGAAGAGGTGGAGAGGGCAATAAGAGCTAGAGGAATGGGCAGGGAGGAGCAAGCAGATTTTATCCTGTCACTGTTAAAGGGTTCAGCTTTGGAGGAGGTTAAACTGCGGATGGGAGGGCAGCCTAAGCAACCAAGTGATCTGTTCTCATACTTGAGGGGAGCATTTAGAGAGAAGCGCACAACACCACAACTGTTACATGCTTTCTATGCCCGCAGACAAATAGATGGGGAAGATTTGCGTGAATATTCACATGCTCTCTCACAACTGCTTAACGCAGCACTCCAACAGTCCCCTGATGCACTAGCTGATGCACAGCTAGCTCTGAGAGATCAGTTCATTGAGGGAGTGCGTGACTCCAGCCTCAGACGCGAATTGCGTAGGCTTGTGTAGCCCTGTTTTGCTCTTCAACAATCACAAAAGGGCTTTAGGTTCGTAAATAAATACGTTACCTTTTTCTAGAAGTCTTGCGACCCCTAATGATAACGATGACTGTGGGACTATTCATAGGAAATCACACACACATCATGACATAACAACCAGCGGCAGTTTATTAAACACTGCAGAAACACTCTTAAATGGTAAAGTGGGCCCACGTGTGCTTAATTATGTTAACAAAACAAAGAAAAAAGCCGGCAAATATCAAAGTCATCCGAGCAGGCCTGCATGTGAGGAGAGCGCAATGGCGGACGTATCAGTTTGTAGAAGACAAAATGGCGATTACCTGAATAGGCGTCCTGACTGTCAGTCAAAGTCAAAAAAGCAGCTGCAAGAGCAATATTACTCACTCCTCTCCAGCACGAGTGTACAGCGATATGGGTCCGACCTGATAAGATGATGGTCTCCTCTGCTCTGTGCGGAACACCGTCCTGACCGTTGGACCGATGCAGGCTAGTAGCTAGCTTGTAGCTAGCTTCTCGACGACGGCCACCGCAGGCAGTTTTCTCCCCAAACGTCCTCCACAACCGGGGTAGAGTCTCTCCGCCGCACCCAGAACCAACGCCGTGTGCTGCTGGGCTCCCAAAAGCAGGCTGCTCGGCTCACCCGACGTGCTGCAAAGCACCTGCTACAACCCGGATCTTCTCCGCTCGTTGCCTCCGACACAGTCTCTCCCGTTCTCGCGCGGGAAAACCCGCGTGCTCCAGGCTTTTACCCTGCATCAGGAAGGTCTGTGCCACTTTCAGTGGCCAATCCCAGTCAGTAAAAGTCCAAAACAAGTTAGAATGTCCGCATTTCTCATGGTGCGTTCAAGGTGAACCGGGAAAACTATTATTCACAATAACTGCATTCTAAGTAATGCACAGTACTGGATCTTAACGCCAACATCAGAACACACAAAGTACAGCAAAGATACTAAGTCAAATGAACTGTTATATGAGAAATAAACAAAGACACTAAATGGTCAAATGAACATTTATATAAAGAAATTGAATAAAAATAATAACCCGGGGGTTACATCCTCCCCCTCCTAAAGGTCTAGATGTCCTCATCAGACTAACTCTGCATTGCGAATATAACAGGTGAATTACCAGTTAATAATTGTTACTCACATCTATGCTAGACAATTATTTGACAGTAGAAAGGAAACTATCCTCTACTAATGGTGATTCTCAGGCCACGATGTACAACTACAATGGTTCTATCAGTGGGCTGTCCAGGCTTATCGTAACTCAGACGAATCACTGGTTTAACTTCCCTACGAGGAAGGTGGCTATCAACTTGGTCACTACTACCTTCAGACATACTCGAGGAGGGGAGCTCTCCCTCCTCCAGACCCATGTACACCACAGGGTCGTCCGGTAGTAATAGCTCATCTCCAGCTCCTGCCTCTTGTTGGACTTCCACCTCTACATCCCCGACCTCTATGGCCTGGGCGGGTTCTTGTGCCTCTACAGCGTGGCTATCTGAGAATGACTCAAGAACATCATCACAATGAAGAATGTCTTTACTGAAAGATTCTGCTAACAGATCAACGGCTTGGGCAATATGTTCCCGCTGATCAGAGGTTAAGCCTCCGAGACCCTCATCTTCGGACTCAGATGTATCTAGGTTTTCTGGTTCTACCATCTGAGGGCTGTTGTCAGTTGCCAACCGATTTTGCCTGGAGCGAGTCACTGGCCTCTGAGGCTTCACTGTTTCTGTTGAACTGTCAGGTAATCGTACCAAATGCCCTATTGGCAAGAGGTGGTCCCGGTGAAGTGTTTTCACGATGGGACGTCCCTTCTCCGGTCTCACTTTATAAACAGGCAGATTTGGCAGCTTATCAACTACCACATAAGGGCATATGTTCCATCTGTTGGAAAGTTTGTGCTTTCCGGAAAGCCCTGTGGCTCGAAGGAGTACTCTGTCTCCGTTCCCCAAAATCTGGTTCCTAACTTTAGCATCATAGTGCTTTTTGTTTTTATCATGAGATTTGTTAGCAGCTTCAGTAGCTAACTGGTAAGCCCTTTTTAAGTCCTTCTTCAACTTGTCTACATACTGTAAATACTGCACATCACCCTCCCCATCAGGAGAAGTCCCAAAACACATGTCAATGGGCAGCCGTGCTTCCCGGCCAAACATTAAGAAATAAGGCGAATAGCCAGTTGCATCATTCTGCGTACAGTTGTATGCATGAACGAGCGAACTGACGTGCTGACTCCACCTCTGTTTCTGGCTGGGGTCAAGGGTTCCCAACATAGCCAATAGTGTGCGATTAAACCGCTCAGGCTGGGGGTCACCTTGGGGGTGATATGGAGTCGTCCTAGATTTTTTGATGCCGAGCATTCCCAGGAGCTCTTTAATCAGGCGACTCTCAAAATCACGCCCCTGGTCAGAGTGTATTCTGGCAGGCAGACCGTAGTGCACAAAAAAGTTCTCAACCAATACCTTGGCTACAGTCACTGCTCTCTGGTCCTTGGTGTGATATGCTTGAGCGTATCGTGTGAAATGGTCTGTTACCACTAAAATGTTGGCCACCCCTCTTGAATCTGGTTCAACAGATAGGAAATCAATGCACACCAAATCCATAGGACCACTACTGGTGATCTGTTGCAGAGGTGCAGCCCTGTGAGCGTTACATTTACGAGCAATGCACTTGCCACAGTTTCGAATGTAATCTGAAATGTCGACCACCATTCTCGGCCAATAAAATCTCTTCTTCACTAGTTCTATAATGCGCTCTATGCCCAAATGGCCGGAGTCATCATGCAGTGACCTCAAAACTCTCATGCGCAGTTCACGGGGAAGAACTAGCTGCAATACTTGTTCCCCTTCTGGTCTTGTCACTTTTCTGTGCAATAGGCCGCCTTTTAACAACAGCTTAGGTCTCTCTCTGTACAGCAAAGCAAGGTCCGGGGCACTGCACCTATCTAGTGCTGGCCAGACCCCGGTTTTTACAGCTCGCTTGGCTTCACAGATACTTGTGTCAAAGTCTTGGGCTTGGTTTATCTCCTCCTGGCTCAATTGACCCAGATTACTGGCCTTCAGGTGTGACAGGCAGGAGTAAGCATTAGGAATGGCCTGAGGGGAAGCCCCCAACTGGTCAATGAAACGCATGGGAGCTTGTGGTGTTACTGAGGCCTGACACTGTCGGCACAGAGCTTTCACCCCTGCATGCGAGATGTTTTCCCATTCGTCACCAGCTTCCCAGGCATTTCTGGACAACCAATCGGCATCCACGTTATCCCTTCCTGGTTTGTACTGGATGTCAAAATCATACGTGGTTAGAGCCGCTAACCACCGGTGGCCCGTAGCGTTTAGCTTTGCCGTGGTCAGGATATAGGTGAGCGGATTATTATCCGTCCTCACAGTGAATCTAGCCCCATACAAATAGTCATGGAACTTGTCCACTACGGCCCATTTTAGAGCCAAAAACTCCAACTGGTGGATGGGGTAGTTTTTCTCTGATGGACACAACTTCCGACTTGCAAAAGCCACTGGACGCAACCCTTCGGGGTACTCCTGATTGAGAACCGCACCCAGCCCGTCCATACTAGCATCCACATGCAGTATGTAGGGCTTTGCTGGATCGGCGAAAGCCAGGACAGGAGCATGGGTGAGACGATGAATGATGGCATGAAAAGCTTCAGTACAGGCTGGCGTCCAGCGCTCCCCAAAAGGAGCAGATGGCTGATGATATATGTCTCCCTTCCTGTTGTTGGACTTTCTTCCCTTCTGGACGGGGGGGTACCCCTTGGTCAGATCAGTCAGTGGGCGGACTATGGCCGAATAGTTCGCTATGAACCTCCTGTAGTAACCACAGAATCCCAGGAACGATTGTAAGGACTTCAACTCAGTAGGCGGCTCCCACCTGGCGACCGCTTTGATCTTATCTGGGTCAGTGGCAATGCCAGCTGCTGACACTATGTGTCCCACATATTTAACTTGTGGAAGACAAAACTGGCACTTGTCAACCGACAGCTTTAAACCACACTCCTCCAGGCGGTCCAGGACTTTGAACAGACGCTCCTCATGCTCTTCCAGGGAGCGACCAAACACGATCAGGTCATCCAAGTAGACGAGACACTGTAGTAGGTTCATATCTCCCACAGCCCTTTCCATAAGTCTCTGGAAGGTGGCTGGGGCTCCAGTAATGCCTTGTGGCATACGCTCGAACTGATAAAAGCCTAATGGACAGATAAAGGCAGTTTTCTCTTTGTCTTCTTCCGCCATGGCTATCTGGTAATAACCACTCCGCAGGTCCAACACGGAAAACCAGCAGCTTCCTGCTAGACAGTCCAGGGCTTCGTCGATTCGTGGGAGCGTGTACTGGTCAGGTATGGTTCTTGCATTAAGGGTGCGGTAGTCTATGCACATCCTTATCTTTCCATTCTTTTTTCTAGCTATCACTATCGGAGAGGCATAAGGACTGCGGGATTCTTTGATCACGCCAGCCGCCAACAGTTCTTGTAAGTGACGGCGCACATCATCAATATCAGCTGGCGCCAGACGCCTTACCCTCTCACGAAAAGGTCTTGGATCTTTCAGTCCGATGTGATGCTCGACCCCTTTTGCTAGACCTACATCCCACTCGGCTAAGGAGAAAACTCCAGGCCGGGCTGCTAACTTTCGAGAAAGTCTCTCTTTCCAGCTTGCAGGAATGGGGGAGTCATCCAGATTGAAAATAGCAGGATCCAGCCGCTTAGTAGGCATCTCAGCCAGCCGTGGCTGAGTGACTATATCGGCCTTATGGATATGGGCTATAACGGTCCCTTTGGGAATCAGTTTTGGTTTGACCGACTCATTTTTCAACACTACTGCCAGTTTGTTACACTTCATCTCTGAAGCCATTAGAACACAGGGAGGCATTAACACTCCAGCGGGGAGCGCTCCCATTGAGGGCGTTTCCATCATGAGAATGCTGCCTCCCAGTGCCTCTTGGCATGATACCTGACAACTAGCGGAGCGTTTGGATCCTGGAGGCAGGGTTAAAGGCCCGGGCCCCGACCACTTCACCACAGCAACAGGTTCATGTGCTGTTTCGGGGCATATGCGCATGGTCTGAGCTACGCTGTGTTGCCCCTCCCCCTCCTGTAGGTAAGGCTCATGACTGAAACCTCGAGCATTGGTACCGATGATTACAGGCAGCTGGTCAGGACCATTAGCCTCGGGACAAACCAGGGCTAGGATAACTTTAGACTCACCATGCCCCATATCCTCTGGGAACTGAACCTCAGCTGCAACAAACCCCTTATAAGGGTAGCTCGTCTGCCCAAGACCCCAAAGGTCTAGACTAGAAATAGGCTGGAGTGGAAGGTGGGACAGGTGTTGTGTATACCAGCCCTCAAAAATAATGGAGACAGTAGACCCACTGTCCATCAGTGCATCACATGGTTGGCCCTCTATTATTACTTTGCCAACTGTGGGTTTTCCTATCAGACCCTGTGGAATATGGGCAGACTCACGTGGCCCAGTTGTGCTTCTAGTGACCCGCCCACCTTGGTCCCCATGACTCGTAGCGCTACCAGAGGTTCCTCTTTGGTTTTTCTGGAGATGCTGCATAGTCTTAATGAGCTTACTGATAACTTTGGACGAGTTCTCAGGACCTGTGCACTTACTAGCCATATGCCCATCCTCCCCACATCTGTAACAGAAAATATCCTGCCCATCATTTGACCACCTCACCCTGTCTCTGCTGGGGTTGTTTTTCCGTTTTGGCTGGAAACTCTTGGGATTTGCTTCCGGCCCCCCAGAAAAATTGTGGGGGGTGGGTCTTTGTCTCAACTGGTTCTGCAGGCTAATTACTTGCTCTTTTAAAGCCCATACCTCTGGACCCACCTTGGGGACTGGGGTTGGTGAAATATCTTGGCCCTGTTGATGAGCTACTTGCTCTTTAATAGTTAATTGGTGCACTTTAGCCTGTAATTCTTTAACCTGGTTTTTGAGACTGCTAATCTCAGAGGGTTTGGCAACAGGCTCTTCAGTGGCGCACACCTGTCGTACACTTGTAGTCAGGCCCCGCCTAGCAAACTTCTGGTCTTCCTCAGTTCTAACCTCGCTTAATAGGGTCATAAAAGAGGGAGGGTTACTCAACCTCTCTTTTAAACGTAGCTGCAGCAGCATTAAGTCAGAATCAACTGCGCCTCGTAACAGTTGTTCTACTCTGGCCCTGTCCCTCCTACTAGAGGGAAGCCCACCTTTCTGGACTGCTTTTGTTAGGGCCTTCTCTAACCTCCTCAGAAAATCGGAGAGGCGCTCCCCCGGCTTTTGCTGCAGGGATCTAAAGGCAAAATACAGGTCCTCCCCTGATTCGGACGTTCCAAATACATTTTCCAGGGCCGCTAAATAATCTTCAGGATGTGCATCTGGATCATTGCTTCGTACCGCCTGTAAGATTTCCAAAGCCGGCCCTTTTAGACTTTCTACTATTCTCTTCCTTTTTTCTCGCCTAGAACAATCACACTCATCAATCATGAGCTGTGCTTGTTCCAACCAGTTTTCCAATGTCTCTTCTCCAGCAGGAGTCGGCAGTATTCCTGAGAAAATTCGCAATCTGCGGAAGGCATTATTCTCTTGGATATTGGGTCGTGCTGTCTTTTCTAACAGTTCACCTACGGCGCGTATAATTGTAACAGGGGATCCCTCTGTTAGTGCTGTAGAGTCCTTAGCCAGTAGGGGTTGAAGATCATTTAATGATTTCCCTTCATTCTGTAAAAGTTTGAGCAGCTTTTGTGTAAACTCATCAGATGAACTCAAAAACTCATTCGGAGTGCAGGGCACCCGAGTGACAACTGACAACTTCCAGGGTGTTCCACCACTAAGCGGAAAAACTTCAGAGGGAACTCTAGTTGGATCAATAACATTGCGACACTCACATAACCACGCTTCCTCATTTAACTGGGCAATGAACTTTTTGGCTCTGAGGCGCACACGCCCAAAAGTTTTTACACTTTCAACAGTCTCTTCAACATCAGCGATGCCAGTATCTGCAGGTACACCCAGTAACACACAAGCATTTACAGGATTCACTCCTATTTCACTACACCATGACTCAAACGCTGACAATAACTGAGGTGTTAAAGAAAAAGCCATGTTTAATTCCAATGAAAAGTCACACAGTCATCCCAGCGGTGCCTCCATTTATGTAGCCCTGTTTTGCTCTTCAACAATCACAAAAGGGCTTTAGGTTCGTAAATAAATACGTTACCTTTTTCTAGAAGTCTTGCGACCCCTAATGATAACGATGACTGTGGGACTATTCATAGGAAATCACACACACATCATGACATAACAACCAGCGGCAGTTTATTAAACACTGCAGAAACACTCTTAAATGGTAAAGTGGGCCCACGTGTGCTTAATTATGTTAACAAAACAAAGAAAAAAGCCGGCAAATATCAAAGTCATCCGAGCAGGCCTGCATGTGAGGAGAGCGCAATGGCGGACGTATCAGTTTGTAGAAGACAAAATGGCGATTACCTGAATAGGCGTCCTGACTGTCAGTCAAAGTCAAAAAAGCAGCTGCAAGAGCAATATTACTCACTCCTCTCCAGCACGAGTGTACAGCGATATGGGTCCGACCTGATAAGATGATGGTCTCCTCTGCTCTGTGCGGAACACCGTCCTGACCGTTGGACCGATGCAGGCTAGTAGCTAGCTTGTAGCTAGCTTCTCGACGACGGCCACCGCAGGCAGTTTTCTCCCCAAACGTCCTCCACAACCGGGGTAGAGTCTCTCCGCCGCACCCAGAACCAACGCCGTGTGCTGCTGGGCTCCCAAAAGCAGGCTGCTCGGCTCACCCGACGTGCTGCAAAGCACCTGCTACAACCCGGATCTTCTCCGCTCGTTGCCTCCGACACAGTCTCTCCCGTTCTCGCGCGGGAAAACCCGCGTGCTCCAGGCTTTTACCCTGCATCAGGAAGGTCTGTGCCACTTTCAGTGGCCAATCCCAGTCAGTAAAAGTCCAAAACAAGTTAGAATGTCCGCATTTCTCATGGTGCGTTCAAGGTGAACCGGGAAAACTATTATTCACAATAACTGCATTCTAAGTAATGCACAGTACTGGATCTTAACGCCAACATCAGAACACACAAAGTACAGCAAAGATACTAAGTCAAATGAACTGTTATATGAGAAATAAACAAAGACACTAAATGGTCAAATGAACATTTATATAAAGAAATTGAATAAAAATAATAACCCGGGGGTTACACTTGTTAGAGAGAAACCTGATTCTAGTCTATTTGATGTGAGAGATGAGGCAATGATGTGGACTCTGGAAGACCGCCCTCGCAATGCTAATGTGGCAAGAAACAGAAACCTTGTAGGTGACAGCACAGATGAAGTTTTGGAAAAAAACAGCTCAACCAATAGTATACAGGCAGACTTGGCGGTTACATTGCAGGAAGTAGTAAAAATAATTACACAGCAAGGTAAAGCTATCAGTGAGCTAACAAATGCCGTTCGTGGGCTCACTACGCAGAATGCTAACTTAGAAGGTGAGAGTAAAGAGGGTAGATTCAGAGTACAACCCAAGTATACCAGTGATGGCCAACCTATCTGTCTGCGATGCGAAGGGGTGGGGCATATGGCTAGACAGTGCACTACCACACGTAAGCCAGTGAGTCGGTCTCCTACTGTGTCAAGTCCTGCGGTACAGGGAAACAGGAGCCCTCCGTTGCTGTGAGCCGGGCAATGCGAGGCAAGTCAGAAGGCTCAGAGGACACATTAACCAAAGAACGCTTCCTGAAAAATGCTGTAGGCCAATGCCCTGAAGTAGACATCCAGATAGGTGGTGTCCCCCTTAGGTGCATACTGGACACAGGAAGTAATGTAAGTACCCTGACAGAAAGTTTCTTCAGAAACCATCTCCATGGGGGAGACGAAGATATGCACTGCACTGCTAAGTGGCTCAAATTAACTGCAGCTAACAAGTTGCCTCTCCCCTACCTGGGATATGTCGAGTTAGATGTGCAAGCCATGGGGGTAACTATCCCTGAATGCGGCTTCCTGATAATCAAAGATGATGGCACAAACGAACCAGATCCCTCCCTACCTGGCATTCTTGGTATGAACATTGCAAAGAGGTGCAGACAGTTGGTGCTTACAGAGTTTGATACTACTCTGGGGGGTGAATTGGATTCTGTCTGGAGGGAGGCGATCCACAGAGTACAAGAGGCAGAGCTTGGTGAAAGGGCGTCCACAGCACGTGTAACAGGCAAACATAAAGTACATGTACCAGCTTCATCCGTGGCCACAGTCTATGCAAGAGGCCCCAAGAAGCAGCCCGGCGGCCATTCCAACATGTTGCTGGAGCCAGGAAACGCCCCTCTGCCTGGTGGGTTGATGGTTGTTCCAACTTTGATCTGCTCCAACAGTTCTGTGTTTCCAGTCCAGGTAATAAACCTCACACAAGAAGATATCTGGTTGTCCCCAAAGACTAGGCTAGGTATTCTCAGTCAGTGTCAGTGGGTTGAAAGTGAGCCCTGCGAGGTGAAGTTTCGGCGGATTTCCGCCAACCACGAGGAAGTAACCGTAAACCAAAGAGATGGTCAGAAATCAAACAGTGACATACAGAGCTGGCTGGGCAGGCTGGACCTCGGCGGCACACCTGGGCAGCAGGCAGAACTAGGTGAGCTCCTGCAGAAATATGCAGATGTCTTTGCAGTACAGGATGAGGACCTGGGTTTTACCGATCGGGTGAAGCATGAAATCCCTGTGGTAGATGAGACACCCGTCTCACAACCTTGCCGTCGCATACCGCCCAATCAGTACCAGGAGGTCAGGGAACACATTTCTGAGCTGCTAAGGAAAGAGGTGATCCAGGAGAGCTCAAGTTCATATGCTTCACCGGTCGTCTTGGTCCGCAAGTCAGATGGAAGCCTAAGGCTTTGTGTAGACTACAGAAGGCTCAACATGAAGACCAGGCGGGATGCATTCCCACTTCCTCGTATTGATGAAAGTCTGGATGCTCTGAGTGGCGCCAAGTTCTTCTCCACAATCGACCTTGCCAGTGGATATCACCAAGTCGCAGTACATGAGAAAGACAGGCACAAAACAGCTTTCACCACACCATTTGGCCTTTATGAGTTCCAGAGGATGCCCTTTGGGCTATGTAATGCGCCCGCCACCTTCCAGCGCCTCATGCAGGCCACCATGAGCGACTTGGCATTCCAAATGGTGTTGGTTTATCTTGATGACTTGCTTGTGTTTTCCCCAACATTCCATGAGCACTTAGTGAGGCTAGAGACAGTACTGCAGAGGTTAAGGGAGACGGGGCTAAAAGTCAAAATGGAGAAGTGCCACTTTCTCCAGCCCGAGGTCCGGTTTCTGGGTCACCAAGTTTCTGCTCAAGGTGTAGGTACCGACCCTGAGAAGGTAGATGCAGTGAAACAGTGGCCCGCTCCCAGCACTGTAAAGGAGCTCAGGTCATTTTTGGGCTTTTGCAGTTATTACAGGAGGTTTATTGAGGGTTTTTCTCAAATTGCTGGGCCTCTTCATGATGCTGTTAATGAATGTGTAAGAGAGAGCAGCCAGGTGACGGCTAACCAGCTGTTCAGGTCAGCTTGGACGCCACAGTGTCATCGAGCTTTTGAGCTATTAAAAGAAAGGCTAACCAATGCTCCCACGCTGGGTTATGCAGACTTTTCCTTACCATTTATACTTGAGACAGATGCCAGCAGTCTAGGCCTAGGGGCAGTTCTGTACCAAGAGCAGGTGGGTGGGAAAAAAGTGATAGCCTATGCAAGCCGGAGACTCAGAGGGGCTGAGAAGAATGATCAAAATTATAGCAGCATGAAGCTTGAGCTATTAGCACTAAAGTGGGCAGTCGCCGAGAAGTTTAGGAGTTATCTCCTGGGGTCCAAGTTTACCATCATCACCGATAATAACCCCCTGTGCCATCTCTCCACTGCCCATTTAGGAGCTATTCAACAACGATGGGTTGCTCAGTTGGCTGTATTTGATTTTGTAGTTAAGTACCGCCCTGGCCGCTGTAATACTGCAGCTGACGCTCTGTCCCGTCGACCAGTAGTTGAGGAACTGGAGCCAGACAGTGAAGATGCAGAATATGATGGCTGTGTAGCTATTTGCAACTCACTCAGGGCAGGGACCGCTATAGACCCAAGTTTGGTGGCAGCAGGGGTTGTGAGCTGGAAGGTCGGGCAACTTCAGGCATCTGAGGCAGGTGAGTTAGTAAATAATGAGATAAATCAGGATAACACTCCCACCTTGCCTGGCTATTCCAAAGCCCAACTCCAGAGTTTCCAGACATCAGATCCGACACTTGGTGTGTTGAGAGAGTTTTGGTGCCGGCAGAGGAAACCTACCTTTCGGGAGAGAGCAGGCTTACCTAAACCAGTGTGTTCTTTGCTTAAACAGTGGCTGCGACTCCGAGAGAAGGATGGACTTTTGTACCGAGTCATTGAAGATGTTCACCTTGGCGAATGTTACCAACTACTGCTGCCTGCCTGCCTCAAAGAGCAAGTCCTTAAGAGTGTACACGATCAGATGGGACATCAGGGCATAGAGCGGACATTGGGTCTCTTGAGACAAAGATGTTTCTGGGGGGGAATGCATGAAGATGTTGAGCAGTGGGTCAAGAAATGTCAGAGGTGCGTTTTGACCAAGATGCCCCAGCCAAAGATTCAAGCACCCCAAACTTCATTCTTGGCTACTCGCCCACTCGAGGTGGTTGCAGTGGATTACACCACACTTGAGCGTGCTATCGATGGGAGGGAGAGTGTGCTTGTGATCACAGATGTATTCACTAAGTTCAGTCAGGCTATAGCCACACGGGATCAGAAGGCAGATACAACCGCTAAGGTCCTCCTCAAGGAGTGGTTCCTAAGGTATGGTGTGCCAGAACGCCTGCACTCTGACCAGGGCAGAAATTTTGAAAGTGCTGTGATTGCTGAATTATGCAAGTTGTATGGAGTAAAGAAAACTCGTACAACGCCCCATCACCCCCAGGGGAACCCCCAGTGTGAGAGGTTCAACCGAACATTACATGACCTTCTGCGTACACTTCCCCCGGAGAGGAAGCGGCGTTGGCCTGAACACCTGACAGAACTTGTGTATGCATACAACGTTACACCACACTCTACCACGGGGTATTCACCCTATTACCTGTTGTTTGGTTTCCAGCCACACCTCCCAGTTGATGCCCTGTTAGCTCAAGAGCCAGCGAGAGATGACATGCCTGATTGGTTGATCGCACACCAGGAGAGGCTCCAAGATGCCCATGCAAGGGCAAGGGAATGCATTGAACGCAAGGCTGCAGAAAGAGCGGCACAACAACAGGAGAAGGTATATTGCCCACCTGTTGATGTGGGACAGTTTGTGTATCTCCGTTATCGGCCACCAGGAAGAAATAAGATCCAAGATGCCTGGGCGGCTGCTGTGTATAAGGTGGTTGATATCCAGGGAACCACATACACTGTAGAGCCCCTGGAGGGAGGGTCCGTGAAAAGGGTGCACAGGTCTAACCTCAGGCCATGTGTAGAGCCTGTACAGTTGCCAAGAGGACATCCCAGCCCCGTATCTCCCTCAAAAGCAGCGCCTATGCGTCTGGAGTCAGAAACTGAAGTTGTGGATCCGGAGTTTATCTTGGTAAAGGAAATCATGCATCCCCAAGATGAGCGGACACCAGCTCTGGGGCCTGGAAAGTTGGACGTCATGACTGGTGAGGCAGGAGGCCACTCAGATGAAGTAGCAGGGTGTGAGGATGCACCTGAGGGGGACATAGAGGACAGGTCTGGTGATGATGTAGAAGTAGAACCCTTGCCCTATCTTCACCCCATGTCGGACAATGTCAGCTTAGCTGAAGGGGAGCTGGGGTTGAGGCCTGTGCCTGCTCTGAGGAGGCGTAAAGATGAAAATTTCATGGTAGGTACGCCTATTTCCCCTCCACGCAGAAGTCAGAGAGAGTCAGCAGGGAAACATAAAAACCCATTCAATCTACCTAGGTCCGCGTGCAATGCTGTGACTTTTAGTCCAGATGTATTCTCCCAGATTCTGGCAGGGGTCGTCCTCTACACATCAAACCTGAAGGGAATGGTAGATGAGGAGGAAGTCACCGAGGACGTTGACTTGTAGCAGGGGAGAATGTAGCCAGGTGGAGAAGGAAGCTGAATAAAGGGGTTTTGGGTCCATAATGTAATGCATTATAGATATTGTTTTGGGTGAGGTTTCCCCTCTATGGGGTGCTACTGTCACTTTAAGAGCAGCGCAGGGCCAAACCCGCGAGAGCACAGACTTCCCATGAGACTGTAGACACGCGAGAGACCAGAAGGAAAACGCGCGAAAGTAGTTGGAGAACAGAGATTCTTGAGACGCGTCGGTTGTATTATTTCTCCATCACGCTGAGGAAGTTTGAGCAGTGGAATGGCGTAAGTGGTGGTTTATTCCTAGTGGATGTAATTTAATGTATTTGGGTCTTTCATACTCTGTCAGTAAAACGGTTGCATATTATGTTTTGTTGAATTCAGAGGGGAGATTTGCCGTGTTGGGTTCCAGGTGTGTGTCGTAGCACACAGCCTACATACTGGAGTGAAAGTGAGTTTATTGTTTTTTGTATGGACTGTATTTGAACTAATGTTCACATGTTGGTACTGTAAAGTTTACATGTTGTTTATAAATGTACATTTCATGGAAGTAATGCACTTTATTGAGGTAACTGGATAATTTTGTTTTTCAAGAAACTTATTTTGTTGCATTGAATTTGTGTTTTCTGATTAGGAGAGAGCTAATACTGTTGTCTATAATAGTAATTTATTGTACTTTGCTCTTTGAGCATTAGGTCCGTTCTGTTACCATTGTAATTACCTACAATCCTCAACTTAAGGTATTAATGCTGAGTCTATATTTTTGTAGCTCATTCGAGGAATAAAAGTCCCACACAAAAGTTATCCCGTGTCCAGTTCAGTCTTTTGATGACCAGGCTACATAAGTCAAAAGCTGCCAGTTCTTTATAATGTTTCAATCAGATTGTTCATATAACAATTTCCTATAGACAGTTTAAGAGTGTGTAAAGGTCATAGCTAACTGGAAGACTGATAGAAGAAACTGGCCTTCAGCTCAGAATCCATATCAACCCTGCAGCTGTTGTATTAAAGTAAACAGGCATCTTTTATGCTCAGACTGACTCCAGCTATGTAAACCTACAAAAAAAGGACTAATTGAAAATGTTGCATAATTTTCCACTTCACAGCATCAGCAAGCATCACTTAGTGCAGAATGAGAGTACTTTGATTTTCTATCTATAGGGTTAAAGCTGTCTCCCTCCTGCTCTGGTGTCCTCTGCTCGGTTTGTCCTTCAGGATTTTGATGGTAATCTGAGAAACAGTTGGCACATGAGCCAGCATTATCAGCTGGTATCACAGACAGCGTTTGTCTGTTGTCCATTTGTCTTATTTACAGTCGATATTCATTAAAGTTGCACAAATAGGTTTTAAAAGTATTGCTATTATTTAGTATATTAAAGTTTGATAGACAAAGAACTTTGTGAGTGTTTAAAACAAGTCTTCCTGCCCTCGCTGTCACAAGTAGACAGGGAAAATAAACCAAGCAGACCAACTTCTGCTGCTGGTCACCTGATTCCTCTTGTGGACGTCTGCCATCTTGTCAGCATCAGGTCCCTCTCCTTCTTTTTTAAATACAATAGGTTATAGCAGGGGTGTCCAAACTACGGCCTGAGGGCCACATGCAGGCCGCCATCCATTTTTAATAGGCCTGTATCAAAGACTAAAAATATAGGGGATAATGGCCCGCACTTAATATTTGTGCTTAACTGTATTGTAGTTCTTAGTTATACCACTAGGTGGAGCATCTGTCTTGAACAAGGTCGCGTCTCTACAAAGCAAGAAAGAAAAAATTCGCTGAGGGTCACCAGAAGTGGCAGAACCAAAGCAAGATCGCAAGTGAGTGCAGAAAATCTCAGACTGAGTGGGAAAATGAATATTTGTCATTGCAACCAGGTGAGAAGTGTGCCTGTTTGATTTGCAATGAAACTGTTGCTGTGATGAAAGAGAACAATGTATGACAACATTATGAAGCTGAACATCAGGCCTTCATGTCCTACACTGGTGTCGAGCAGGAAGAGAAGGTTAAATGATATTGAGCTTGCTGAAACGTAATTTACCTGCATTTCACTGATTTTACTAACATTTATACATTAGAAGTGAGGCAGTATATCTCATTTCCAGTAAGTGGCCCCAGCCTTCATATATTTAGAGAGGTCTTTATATCCTGGCATGACGACACCACACAGTTTAATAGCAAAGAGAAGGCCAGGACCTAGGTGTCAGAGGTTTAAAGGACTGGAGTGTGGATTTAGTGACCTCTAGCTGTGAGATTTCACATTACAACCAAGTTCCTCAGCCCTCCCGTGACAGAGATACTCAACTTTTACAGGAGCCACTTCTGTAAAATGACAGGAGACCAGCAGACAGGTAACAAATATAAAACAACATTTATCAGATGGAATGAATGAATAGTAAAAGGTCCATTCCTCTGTGTTTTTGGAAATGATTGATTTAGAATTTTCATTGTGATGTAGAAAATGGTCTGCCTGCATCGTTGGGGGGAAAACTCTGACTCTTTTAAAATATATATACCATGGAACACTGACAGGTTGCTTGATAACTGTCTTTATTGCAGTAGTTGCTTATAGTATGACAATGAACTTAGACAAGTATAATCTGTGGAATTTTCCTCACCCTATCAGAAGGTTTACATTCCATATGTTATACATGATAAATGGTTTTACACTCTGAAATCTCTGTTTTTGACCCTACTTAAGCAAGAAGCAATGGTCAGCTTCCAAAGTATTTTGTTTCTCTCGAAAATGTGAAAAAATAGGATTTGTTTGTGAACACAGGACAGGTAAATGATAACAGATGAGCATACAGCTTAATTTGTCTTCACAGGCCAGCCTCCCCTCAGCCATAAGTTGAGAATCACGTCTTTAGAAGCGTGTAGGAGAACCTGCAGGGGCCAAACCTCAACATGAAAACACAACAACACTCCTCTATTATAGCCAGTTCAGTCTGTCTCTTCCAAGTTACTCTAGAAAGACTGCAGTGTGGGAGAGATGCTGCTCCTGAAAACACAGGGGTTTGTAGTTACAGGTGGGTCATTAATACTTGACTTCATTTCTGCTGGTAGGTCCCACTAAATCCTAAACACTGGACCTCTAAGGATCTAATGATTAGCACCTAATCTTTAACCCCTGACTTGAATTTCATGGGTTTGAGATAAGATTAAATCAACTTTATTAATCCCAAAGGAAATTGTTATGCCAGAATAAACAAAGGTTAGTCAAATCTGCACAATTGCAGAAAGGTTAGTAATTAGGTAAATCAAATAAGAAAACACAGTACAAAATTCAAAGTGTCTAAGGTGTGTTCAATCAGAGCTGACTCACCCATTAGGCAACCCAGGCAAATGCTCAGGGTGCTGTGGCCTCCAGGGGGCGCCACAAGACCAGGGAAAAAAATCAACTTCAGTATAATTGCATTGAAACAAGTTATTACTGTTAACTCTTAAAATGGAAAATCTCACAGTGATTCAAATGTAAAGCAGTGCCTGATTAATATTACGACAAAACAATGCTATTCCATTTCTTTTGTAAATCGCTGATGGAGGGGGGCGGCACATTGTATAGGGCCGACTCTGTGTTGAACAGTGGCTAAAAAGTACAAAAAAATAGAAGCTAAGAAGTGAAGTAAACAGATGTATTGGCACAGAAATATTGCACTTAACAATGATGATGCTGGCAGTGACACCGTTGCACAAGATACTGAAGTCCGATAATACTGCACATTAAGTTGTCCGTTCATTATGTGTCCCTCCTGCAGAAGGGGGACGAGTTATACAGTCTGATTGCCACAGGTAGGAAAGACCTCCTGTGGTGTTAGAAGGTGTTATCAATGTACTTACATTCCTGTGTGGCTGTTATGTTTATTTTTTCAGACTGTAAAAATGTGTCGTCTGCTTGACTACATCACCTTTATTATCAGGCACCGTTTCAAAGAAATGTTTGCCTTTTCAAATAAGTGAGCTTTTTCTCTGAGATGTGCTTTTTCAGATGACATGCAAATTACAATATGCCATTACTGCACAGGACAGAGGGATAAACAGTTACTCTACGTACATTACATTTGACTCAAATAAGATATAAAAAGAGTATGTGGTCAGTTGTGTTTTTAATTTGTTGTCTTTTTCGTGGCAGTCTTGCAGTAGAAATCCATGCGCATTTTGATTTACAGTGATAATATCCACTGGCAGAGCTGAATGACAATCACATGAATCCAATAGTAGCTGTAGTTAGCTGATGCTCCACTCCTTTTATAATAGTCAGCAGCTGTTCAGATTAAAATCATTCTTCCTTGTAATAAAATGTATAATATGAGATAAAGTAGCACAAAGCTCCCCACATGCTAGTCCAGTAATATTATGAATAAAAACCTCCAACAGTATGACATACAGTATACAGATGTGAGGTGGGTACACCCCTGTGCATGATCGCTACATGTCAAATGATTCAAAATGCTGTTAAATTACAAACTGCATTAATTCTGGGTGTAAATCCTAGTATGAGGTGAAATGAGCTGCTTGGAGGAGGTCTGGGTTCTCTGAGTGCTTTTCTAGTGTTCTTATTATTTACATGCAGTTATTGTGATTCGTGACCTTTTAATCATTTGGCATTTAAGTGACTCTGCTCAGTGGTGTACTCACCTCTGTTTTATACTGTATGCAATAATCTAAACTTCAAAAAATGCTAATTACATTTTCCAGAAACAGCAAGTTTGCACTAAACACGATGTTTGTAGTTGGAGTAGAGTAATCTGAATTTGTGTTTTACTACTTCAACTTAAGTAAAATATCTTTCCCTCTCTGAGAATTGTCAAACTGTGATTTTCCACTTGGTGTCTCAGCTCTACATTCCTTTAATCAGTCAGTCTTATTTTTCAGAACCCCGGTGTGCTGAAAGGGGTCATGCAGAAGGTCAACCCATTCAAGTCTACCTCCCAGGTAACCACAGCCCTGTCTGCATGTTTCAGAGGTAACAACGGTGATGGGACATCTGTGTCAGACAATACGGTGGAAACTCACGTGGTTTTCTCACGCAGGTCTCTAAAGCTCCGTCTTCAGAGTCGCTGGAACAAGGACGAGCTCCAGACTTGACTCAGGTAGGAAGCAGTTGAACATGTATGAAGCACCAGTGTCAGAACCCAGACCTTCTCCTCAGTGACTTGATCAGCCGTCCACACTGTCAAGGTCAACCAGCTGGTTGTTATGTGTCCCTTCAACTAATGTTGTTCATACCCATATGTAGTACTTATTTAAAATGCAAGCCCGTTTTATATGAACATTGCTGTTCTGTGCTGTACTTGAAGTCTGGAGAAAAGGTTTCACAGCACAGTGCTGAGTTCAGACTGCTGGGTGGCAGAAAAAGGCAGATCAAGTACTATCAAGATGACAAATATCCCAGTTGTGGATCTATAACTGCACGAGCCATAAAGTAAAATAAAAAGGAGCCTATAATAAATCATCTCAAATAAAAGAAATGCTAAAATCATATGTTTATGAAGGAAAACTCTATAAAACTAGTTTAAACTGTTTTTAACTGTCCAGATACAGTGTGACTTCATTTTTATCATTTCTTTTTCTGTATTTTTATTTTATTTATTTATTTTCTACCTTGATTTCAGTCTTATCTTTATTTTATTTTAGTTATTTATCTTGCTTATTTTATCTCATCTGCTGTTTCCTCACTGCATGTGTGTTTCCTCAGTTCTTAACCCCTGTGTTTTCCAGTCCTTGCTTTTTGCACAGTTTTATTGGATTTTTTTATTTTTGCAAAGCACCTCGTGTTGCTTTTTTTTTGTTTGTATGAAAAGTGCTATTGAAATAAAGTCTGACTGATTGATTGAGATCCACATTCTTAAGATTTCAGATCAGATAAAACAACTTGAACTGAAATCCTAAATACTGCTAGTCATTAAAGATATAAAAGATGAGCACAAAGACGTAATAAAACCTTCATTCAGCCTTCCATAGGTTTTAACTTCATTTAAATCCACCAGGCTTCTGCTGTAAATGCTGACAGGTGATGGAATGAATAACAGAACGGGCTTTTAAAATACAACACACGGGTAAAGATGCAACTTGCTTGTTACAAGAAGCAGTGGATAGTCAGCTGTTCAAAGCTGCACCACATATTGAATTTTCCCTCTTAACATCTCACATGAGTTAGTTTCAGTGAATAGTAAAATCATTATCACACCAAAAATCTAATATTGGAGTAAAAGTATAAAAAGTCTGATTTTGTGTATCAGAAATGAGTTTTTCTCTCCCGTTATTCATGAGCCCCTAGATTTAGCTGCTGTTCCTGTCTATATAACAGGTCAAACCATCTCCACCTGAAACAGCTACAACAGCAACGTGCTGCTGATTCTTTATGCTAATAATCTGATAAAGTCACATGGAGCGCAGACCTCCACCAAGCAGCTAATTTCACCACATGTTGGGATTTACACCCACAAATAATTAGGGGTGTGTATTGGCAAGAATCTGGCGATACGATACATATCACGATACTAGGCTCACGATACGATATATCACGATGTATCACGATACTGTTAACAAGGCGATATTTTTTTGTTTTTCTTGTAGTTAAAGATTATTTCCTGGAAAAACTGAATTACACCAGCAATATGCACTTACTAAACACATTTTTATTTGATTAGAACAGTATCTAATGCTGTATCACAAAACTTTCAACTGTAAAAACTTAAAGTGCAGCATTTAGATAAATAAAATTTTAACATCCGGCCTTAAAAGTACAAAAAAAACATAAAAAAACAAATAAATAAAGTTATGTCTTACAGACATTACAGTTTAAGATCCTGCTCAAATGTTCACATTCTATTAACTGTGAAAAATGCAGAGTATACAGTCCCTGACTTATCCAACATCAGAACAGTATTTTTGTGGAACAAAGTAACTACCAAAAGCAAAAAGTGCTTTTAGGATGCTTGAAATAACCATTATTTAACAAAATAGTGTTATCAATTTGAAAAAAAAATACCTGCAATATCACAGTACTACTTTTGTAGTAAACAAACAACAGTGCAAAAAAAACATATATTGATGAAAAGAGCAAAATACCCATATATAAATAAAAGAGCTTGCAGGATTCCCCCAAAATATCTAAACAAAAAAAAAAGAAAAAAAAGAATTCCAGATTCAAGAAAGGCACAACCTCAAACATTTCTATATGATATCCCTCATTTTGTAATATTGAGGTTTTTGTGGAGGAACACAAGCTGATCCACATGGCCAGCTTTCAGAACACTTCTTTGTGAAGTAACAATGTCTCCTGCACTGGAGAAAACTCGCTCTGCAGAGACGCTTGTGCCAGGGATGCACAGGTAACACCTGGCCAGTTTGGATAATTGAGGGTACTCTTGTTCATTGTCCCTCCACCAGCTGAAAGGATCCCCTGACAGAAGCAAAGGGGTTTCATCTCTATATCTCTTAACCTCAGCTGCAGCAAGATGTTGTGCAGATTTTGAGGAATTGGTGTCTTTGGTATAGCGAAATGCATCTCCAAGCAAGTCAGCCAGAGCAGACGAGCACTTTGGCCTCTTATTGGGTGGGAACTGGAAGGTTGGAGCATGGTCATCCTTCTCGTTGTTAGGTAGATGATCAACTTCATCTAGTTTCTCCTCCTCTTTCTGCTGAAAAACATCAAACTACAATTAATATTTCAGCAATCAAAACTTCATCCTATTGTACGTCTGCATTCAGCATGCATATCCACGTACAATTATAAAAACTAAATGACATCACTATATTTAGTTAAATATCTACTTACATTCTCCTGCTTTTTTATTGCAGCCGCCACAGCATCGGTCAGTCTGGAGTAGGTTTCACTGCTCTCTGCTTCAGAGAGAAAGGGTAGCTCCTTGAATCTGGGATCGACAGCTGATGCCATGGCCAACATCTCCCTGTCACTGGAGTATCTCTTTGCTATATCTTCTGCTATAGCAGTTTTAATGTCTTTCACAGTCTGTGTGTCATGTGGGCTTTCCTCTGTGCCCACGGTAAGCTTGGCATGAAGGGGAGCAATGATGGACAGTGTTGGCATGCTTTCCTCCGACATCACCAAGGTGGCATCCTTCATGGGTTTAAGTGCTTTTAGCACTTCCTCTGCACAAGTTATATCAGCCTCAGTCAGTGTAAATATTTCTTTTTCAGACTTTCTCACCTCTGTAGAAAGTAGTGCTGCACAGATGGCTGGTTGCTGTTCCAAGAACCTCTCAGTCATGTCATAACAGCTGTTCCACCTTGTGACAACATCTATGATCAGTTTGTGTTTTGGTAGCTGGAGCTGTTCCTGTTTGATCTTCAGTTGGTAACTAGCTATGGTGCTGCGTCTGAAGAAAGCTACAACACGCCTGATCCTGCCTAGTAGTCGTGCCACAGTTGGCAATTTCAGTGCTTTCTGTGAGGCCAGATTCAAACTATGAGCAAAGCATTGTAGGTGCCTCATTTCTGCCAGTCTAGCAGCCACAGCCATGTTAGCTGCATTATCTGTAACGACTATGGGATTTTTTCCTACCAGTCCCCATTCATTCACAGCCTCACGGAGTAACGTGGCTATGTTTTCCCCAGTATGGCTCTCGTGCATGGCTCGTGTTTGCAGTACATGTGATGCTAGTTTCCACTTGTCTGTTATGTGATGAGCTCTAATGGTTACATACGATTCAGTAGCCCTCGAAGTCCAAGCGTCGCATGTCAAAGCGACTCTCCCCGCTGAACTGACCGCATCCAACACTGTAGCTTTAACTTGTTTATACAAGTTCGGCAAAGCGGTGTCTGTGATGTGTTGTCGAGAAGGTATTGTGTAGCGGGGCTCCAAAGTTGTTAGCATATGACGAAACCCGTCATTCTCCACGACACTAAGAGGGCGCATGTCTTTGCAGATGAAATATATAACTGACTGTGTTATCTTCGTTGCGCGACTTGAAGTCGGTGGAAGCTTTGGCGACTGCACTTTGTCAAGAGTTAGTTGGGAAGGATTCATTCGCTTAGCATTGCTTGCTTGCGGCAGGTCCTCATGGTGTCTCGCTAAGTGGGCTTGCAGATTTGTCGTGTTTCCCGAAAACTTTATTCGGGCACAACACATTTTACAAACGGCATGGGTTTTGTCAATTTCTGCACACCCTACTTTGTGTAGAAATCCAAAATGTGTCCACACTCCAGCCTTGTACGTCGCAGGGGCCGGTGTTATGTGCTCGCATTCCGCCATGTTGAACTGTGTTTGTTCCATGACATTTTAAAGCTATTAAACCATAAACATTAAACCACATCTTTAAAAAAAAATAAAAAGTCCATCATGAATTGCAATTGCGAAATAGCAACTAGGTACAGTGTTGCCAACTCCTCAGTAAGGAAAGTAGCTATTGGCTGGCCTAAAAGTCGCTAGAAGTCGCTAAATGACGTCATCGCCTAATTTGCATATTTGGGTATTTGCATGCAATTGTAAGACAAGCTGTAGGAGAGAGAAATAACATCGTGAAAGAGACAAAAAGTAATTTTAAAAACGCCCTAAATATGTTTAGAACTACAAATGAGCTTTCTCTTCTTGATTCTTGTTTTTTTCTTTATTTTGGCACTGAAACAGGCCATCACTTCTCAAAATAATTTGAATACTAATGCTTTGTCTAGACCACGTGTAAAACTCAAGGCCCACGGACCGAGTGTGGCCGCAGGAAATGTGTTTTTCTTAATCTGGTAATTTAATGACATTTATGTTATTATAGCAGGGCTCCAGACTGCAAACAACATGGCTGCATACACGACCTTTTTAAGAGTGTGTTGACAGTTGAAATTTAACGTGCCAGTGAATGAAGATTATCAGCTGATCTGGTTCCTTCCGTCACCACAGGTAGCTGCTGCAAACATTTCTGTAGTTGGAAATAGTTCCGTTTCTTCCACACTGACTCGGTCTCTACATGCCTGATGGGAAAAACTGTCAATTTCACTATTACCGCGATCCACTGATGAAACGATCTACAGCCGATTATGTTAAATAACAGTGAGGAGAGAGAAGGAGACACATCTGGTGATACAGTGTTCAGGTGCAGCAGAGAGATCTCCACTGAGTCAGTTAAGAAGAAACGTTAGTCCAAACATTCACTACGCTGCAGTACCGCAGCCAGCATGTGAGGCGTTTAGGGACCATCGGTAAAATGTGGTATTTACCGATAGGGACATGTTCAGCGTCTCCTTTAATCTGACTGCTGGGACTGCTGCGGGAAGTTACGAGAGGCACCTGGCTGCAGACGTCCACTGTGAGGTCGCTTCCGCCGCAGACCTCCACTGTGAGGACACCTCCACCATAGACGTATATATGTCTATGACCTCCACTGTGAGGACAGGAAATGCACGGATGCATTACAAAATAAAATCGCGCAGTATTGCTAATGCATTAGCAATACAACGTAAAATCAACTAGACCATCGTCTACAGTATATATCGTTTTAATTTCTATATTAAACTTGTGATTATTTTGATAATGAGCCCCTTTGTGAGTTTTATTCCTGCTAACAGAATAATCCTTAAATGTTATTTTTAATGCACAGTTACAGTCATAAGAATAAAACAAAGACGTACTACAGGTAATGAAGACAACACAATAATTACTAATATAATGACAAAGTCGGCGACCGGGGACATTAAATAACAAAAGTGTGACCGTTAGATTCCCGTAAAACTACTTCTATCCTGCTACAGAACCGTCAGAGCCAGCGGCAGATTTCAGAAAGTCTAGCCGAGCTAAGGCTGCTGTCAGCGGGGTGCTGTGAGCGCTGACCGCCCGGTAGTAGCTGTCTAACGGGGACACTCACATCTCCGACATCGTTGGAGTAAATTTTTAAGCAGAATTTATCTTGATAAATTGACCACAGATTTGATGTTTATACAACCACTTCATTGCCTCAAATAATCTTTGAACTAAATTTTGTGTCACAGTCACGATCGTACCGTGGACAAGTGCGTATATTGAGAAACAGTCACAAACACTCGTTAAATGGCTGCTTCTTCTTTTGATTTAATTAGTGGTTACCAAACCAACTTCACATGCGTCACCGCCACCTACCGGACTGGACGCCTTAAATGTACTTCTCTGTTTTTTACCCGTTACGTCCTGTCCTGACAGTGGAGGTGTCCTCACAGTGGAGGTCTGCGGCGGAAGCGACCTCACAGTGGAGGTCTGCAGCCAGGTACTCTTGGAAGTTACCGTCAGACTGACCGCCTGTGAATGCTTTTGGACGGAGGAGGGGCTCACAGCGGTACCCGATGCTCGTTGAGGATCGTGACTGCAGCACGATACGTGCTTTCACGTCAGAGTCGCCAAACACTAAAAAAGTCTCCAACAACACCAGAAAAAGTCGCTAGATTTGTCGCTAGTCGCTTTTGACAAAAAAAGTCGCCAAGAGGACCTGGAAAGTCGCCAGATTTAGCGACAAAGTCGCCAAGTTGGCAACAGTGTTTATGTGTGAGGCCGTTTCTCTCGTGAATCTCGTTCCACGTCCTTGATTCAATCGACTACGTAAGTGCTGCCACCTAACGGTTGGAGGTGTAAATTACAATCGGAAATCAACCTCCGCCATGTCTGCGCTTGAATAAATGCCTAAAAAATATCGATATTATACTTTTTAATATCGATACAGTATCGTGAAACGAAATATCGCGATATATCGCCAAAACGATATTTTCTTACACCCCTACAAATAATAGTCCCAGAATTGTTTTATCTGCATTATTAGACTCCTTGACCAACAAAACAAACAAACAAACGGATAAATGCAGGGTTAGCATGCAGGGCTTTTACTTGAAATTAAGTTTTTGACTGACTGTATTTGTAGTTTTACTTAAGTGAATGATTTTAATACTTGTTCTAGTTCTGGTCAGTGTAATATATTCTCTGCATGACGTGTGTTTGTGTTTCAGAATCCTGGTGTGTTCAAAGGAGTGATGCAGAAAGTGAACCCCTTCAAGTCTTCCTCACAGGTACCGACTCTACATCTGGCATCCATTCTCAATATTTAGCTGTTAAAGCAAGTCAAATCAGTTTTATTTGTATGACGCATATTTACAACACACGTCATCACATAGCGCTAAACATAACAGGAAGAACAGAAAACCCAATAATCCATAGTTGCTTTTGGATTCCCTAAGAGCAAATGGTCAGTGATGGTGGGAAGGAACCAAAAAACCAACAAGGATAGGGAGGAGGAAAAAAAACCTCCGACAGAACCAGGCTCAGGGAAGGCGGACATCTGCCTCGACCAGTCGGGTTGGGAGTGGGGATGACGGGGAAGGATAGCAGGAGAGGTTGGGGTGTGGGTGGCAGGACAGCAGGTGGTGAGGCCAGCACATCATTTAATGAGGCAACGTCGCAGAAATGACAGAATTCTAGATGCAGCTTCAGAGCTTTGGTTTAGCTGAGTCACTGGACATAATGCTGCTGAGTAGAAGTGGTTCAGAGAAGTGGCTAAAGTAGTGTCTGGTGTCAGTTTACATTCTGACACTGATTCATCATAGTCAGACACTTTCATACAAATCTGGAACTGCTAATTTATCTTCGATGTCCAATGGACGCTGAACAAAACATAAAACTTCTTTAATCCTGAAGCAAATTCTCGTGTAAGAAAGAAACCAGATGACACAATATTATAAATGCAGGAACCAAAAGGTGGAAAGCAATAAGACATAAGTACAATACACTACTGAAGTACAATAACTGAGCTAAAATAAGGATGGAGTAGGACAGTAAAAAGTAATGCTGGCAGTTACACTGAGGTAAAAGGTAATATCAGACATGATAATGAAATATTGCACCTGAAAAATTAGATGAAAATTAGATGAACTCTTGTCCATGGCATTAACAATGTTGTATGTCAACGTGAAATATTGCATATGTAGTCAAAATGTTGCAAATGAAAATGAAATGTAGGACTTGATAATGAAATATTGCACCTGAGCAATGAAAATATGAAATATTGCACACTACATATTACACACAAAAGGAAATGCTACACATGATACGGAAACTGGTGTTGCATATGCCTGTGGACACAAGTTGATGGACAGAACTACAGAGCAACACAATCGGTGCAAGGCGCTGAAGTACAAAGAGTTTGTTGTACAGTCATTTATCAAACCCAACCCACGTTAGATCAACAGTTGGACATGGCCAGCTTAGACGAGGCTGAGAGGTAATGTGTTTCTGTAGGACGTCTGGCATTCTGCCTGAACATCAGCTGTCAGAATCGTCTGGTTCAAAGGTTACACTCTTCAAGACACTGTTTTATTAGAACTTGATCCGGTACAAAACGACAGCGGCCAGGAGGACGAAGGTGCCGGAACAGAGCTCACCAACACAGATCATTACAACAGGGAGGGAGGGCCCTAACGCTGTTGTATAATCAATTAGTCCTCAGTCTTTTTTATGGTTACATGATATTGATATGAGCTCATTCTAACCACTTACAGCTGTAATTAGTGTGCTCAAGAAAAGCCCCAAAGAATTCTTTTTTGTGGAAAGGTTGAATCCAGAGGTAGTAAGCATTTGATGAAACTCCTTGTAGTTTTTTAGATGCAACCATTTCTGTGTCATACTATGATTAGTTGTTAGTCACATAAACACCAACACTTTACATCACAGCTTCCTCTGATCACATGTTCAAAAAAAGCTCTGCACATCTCACCGGATCAACTCAATGAAAAATGAAATATGAAAAGATTTTCCAGTGCACCCTTATAATAATAATAATAATATTTTTTTTTATTTGTAACGCTCTCTACATTGGTTTGCAGGTCTGACTGTACTCTGATGAAGTAATGACCTCTGTTTGTTTTTGAGGCGTCTGACAAACTGACAGTCCTGTAGCCTCGTACTCTGACTCATTTGAAATACTACTGTTGTTTGGGCTTGGCTCAGCTGCTGCTTAAAGTGCTGTTAGAGGAACTATACATTTCTACTGTGGATGTAAAAGAATGACGGATTTAAGCCTCATTTGTAGCTAATGAAGACATGCTGTTGCATGGCATGCTGTCAAAGTCTAAAAAGTGAAGCCCATACAGACTTGAACCTGCGTTCTTTGTAACAGCCAGCAGGGGGCGACGCCTCTCTTTGCAAAAATAAGCCTAAGAAAATGAGCGCGCTTCTAACTTGATTTGTTGCCTTAAATAAATACTTTCCTCATCAGTTAACAGCCTCAATTACTAGTTTGAAGTCTCCTTCAGTGCACATATTGTTTACATCATAGATAAAGGCTCAGTGTAGAGTGAAAGCAGGTCATGGTTTCAGGTGTGGTTGCTTGACTGACGTGCTGTTATTTTACTGTCATCGAGTCCTCAGTCTGATCATTCCTCATTTATCACCACACCAAGATGGCAACGGCTCAAATTCCAGAAACGTTTTCAACATCTTGTCACTGGCCTTGTGATTTTCATTTCCTTGACTAATTTTAGGTGCCAAAAAGTGATCCTCAAGATGATTCTGCAAATCCACAAGACACCAGAAAAGAACCTCAGGACAGACAGGTATAAACTGCTCTGTGTATTCCACTCATTTACCCATGTGCTAATTAGGGACTTGTCCATGTGGGACTTGGCTCAGTTTAGTTCTGCTTTTCTTTTTAGAATCCAGGGGTGTTCACAGGAATGATTCAGAAGGTCAACCTGTTCAAATCCTCACAGCCGAAGGTACCATTTGTAACACTGATGACACTCAACTGACTGTATGGGCATATGGCAGAGATGCAGAATATCTCTATGGAGCTCCTATCTGGAGACGTTCAAATGCCCTCTTTGTTTTTCTCTGCCTTGCGTCTGCCCAGGATGCCCAGCCTCTACACAATGACCTCTCCTCCAGCAGTGGAAGCCTGACAGACAATAACAACGTGCCAGAGAAGCAGGTCAGTCTGTGGAATCAAGAATACCCCACAACACGGTGTTTACTTATTATGGGACATCTAGAATTACCATGTTAGCCAAGTTTGAAAGACACGTCATCTTTAACATGACAACATTTAACAGAGCCACAAACCGTAAGAACTGAAAGAATCCTCAAAGTTGCACCTTTCTGACTGTCTGTGAATGTGTCATGTGATCCTGTCGGGAAATATGGCCAAAATTAAATCACTTCCCCTTATTCATCAGTCACATATTGGTACTTCATAGGTGATCTCTCTACATCTAGTCATGGCTCTACTGGTTCTATAGACGTGCAGGACTTTATATTGCAGTAAAAAAAAGAGCTCACAGTCGGTAAGAATCACCAGACTTGGACCTAAGGTATAAACCTGCTATTTTCACTGCACATTTCACTTGGCATTCCCCTCTTCTTCCACTATATACATGTAACAACTTTGAAAATACCTCCACTACCTGAAACCTTAACCTAGATGCTGGAAATGCCATGTTTTAAAGTTTTGGATCATACAGTAAGGCAGGCCTGCTCAGTTCTTTCACTGAATTTAGCCATTTTAGTGACAGTTCTCGCCTCCCCGCAGGCAAATATTTCATTAAAACTATTCCCCTCCAGCTCTGTTCTGCAGCTGCACCGTCACTGCTTTTCCCCCCACATTGAGCAGAATGATGAAAAACCACAGCACAGTCCTCCAGCAGTGAAACAGTGCTGAGGAGATGCTGTGACCTGTGTAAGACTAGTAAACGTGTCACAGCAGAAGCATCAGAAAACACAAGACATAAAAGCATAAAACACAGATAAAGAAACATTAAAGGTTGATTTCTCAGCATTTCTCCACTGTTAAATTAGCAGCACACTGTTGGTGTTCGTCCTGCTGTAACCACAAGATGGCGCCAAAGCAAATCAAGTCTTCACAGAATACTTTTACCTTCCAAAGAGGTGATGTTTTTCTGTCTGTCTGTTAGCAACTTTACACGAAAAGTTCTGAACAGATTTTGATGAAATGTTCAGGAAAGGTGGATAATGGGACAAGGATCAGATGATTAGATCTTGGTGCTGATCCAGATCACCGTCTGGATCCAGGAATGTTTTGTAGGATTCTTTAGCACTGGGAGATAGGGACATGTACATGCATATGTGCATGGAACTCCACAACAAATGTCCAGACTGCTTGGAAAAAAATACAGGAGAAGTTCCTACTAATTTCTACAACAGATCTAAATTTGATCTGGATCCAGGCTAAATTCCAGATACTAGGATCCAGAACAGGAAAAACTAGAGGGCCTGAAGAGATTCTGGTGAATAACTATTGAACTACTGATCTAATAATGATATCAATGTGAATCCAGATGCTAAGGGTATGTTTTGTTGGTCAAGGAATCTAATAATGTAGATCAAATAATCCTGGGACTATTATTTGTGGGTGTAAATCCCAATATGGGCTGAAATGAGCTGCTTGGTGGAGGTCTGAGCTCTCTGAGTGCTTTTCTAGTTATTGTTTTTGTCCACTTCATTAATAGAACCTTTGTTTATATGTTGTTTACGGCTTTATATCCGCATGAACGTAATGCATACATGTATTTACGTCACTGTTTTATTTTAGAACCCTGGAAAGTTCAAAGGGATGATGCAGAAAGTAAACCCCTTTAAGTCGTACACGCAGGTATGAATACATCATTTCTAGGTCTTTTCATTGCTGCTGTAAAACACAGTTGTGACGTCTGACAACGTGGTTGTTCTTAAATTGGCACCTTGTTTTGTTGTGATGCAGATGGCAGATGATGACTGTCAGACAGACTCTGCAGCCAAAGCACAGGTGAGGTCAAAGGAATGTTCGATGAAGCTATGAAGACGCTTCGCGGCAGTGACGCTGATGCATCGCTGCAGCATCAATCATCAGTCATCAGACATTTTTGATCCTTGTGATCAGTGACTGTTGTCGCAAGCACACACCTTGTGATGTGAACGCAAGGTGTGGTGTCAAATTAGCAATTAATTGCTAACTACGTACTGGAGACAATAGTTAAAGATATGCTGTGTGACCTCTATTGAGAACGAGATGTTTTTTTTCTCACTGCTTACAGGAAAACCAAAGTGTCCACAGTGAAAACCCAACCAGCTCTGAAAGCAAAGTTGGCAATTTTATGAAATAATTTAAGAATGGATTTTAATGAAATGTTCAGGAAAGGTGGATAATGGGGCAAGGAACAGATGATTAGATCTTGGTGCTGATCCAGATCACCGTCTGGATCCAAGAGTTTTTTTCAGGATTCTTTAGCATTGGGAGATAGGGACATGTACATGCATATGTTCATGGAGCTCCACAACAAATGTCCAGACTGCTTGGTGAAAAATACAGGAGAAGTTCCTACTAATTTCTACAACAGATCTAAATTTGATCTGGATCCAGGCTAAATTCCAGATAATACCATCCAGAACAGGAAAAACTAGAGGGCCTGAAGAGATTCTGGTGAATAACTATTGAACTATTGAACTAATGATGATATCAATGTGAATCCAGATGCTAAGGGTTTGTTTTGTTGGTCAAGGAATCTAATAATGTAGATCAAACAATCTTGGGACTATTATTTGTGGGTGTAAATCCCAATATGGGCTGAAATGAGCTGCTTGGTGGAGGTCTGAGCTCTCTGAGGGCTTTTCTAGTTATTGTTTTTGTCCACTTCATTAATAGAACCTTTGTTTATATGTTGTTTACGGCTTTATATCCGCATGAACGTAATGCATACATGTATTTACGTCACTGTTTTATTTTAGAACCCTGGAAAGTTCAAAGGGATGATGCAGAAAGTAAACCCCTTTAAGTCGTACACGCAGGTATGAATACATCATTTCTAGGTCTTTTCATTGCTGCTGTAAAACACAGTTGTGACGTCTGACAACGTGGTTGTTCTTAAATTGGCACCTTGTTTTGTTGTGATGCAGATGGCAGATGATGACTGTCAGACAGACTCTGCAGCCAAAGCACAGGTGAGGTCAAAGGAATGTTCGATGAAGCTATGAAGACGCTTCGCAGCAGTGACACTGATGTATTGCTGCAGCATCAATTATCAGTCATCAGACATTTTTGATCCTTGTGATCAGTGACTGTTGTCGCAAGCACACACCTTGTGATGTGAACGCAAGGTGTGGTGTCAAATTAGCAATTAATTGCTAACTACGTACTGGAGACAATAGTTAAAGATATGCTGTGTGACCTCTATTGAGAACGAGATGTTTTTTTTCTCACTGCTTACAGGAAAACCAAAGTGTCCACAGTGAAAACCCAACCAGCTCTGAAAGCAAAGTTGGCAATTTTATGAAATAATTTAAGAATGGATTTTAATGAAATGTTCAGGAAAGGTGGATAATGGGGCAAGGAACAGATGATTAGATCTTGGTGCTGATCCAGATCACCGTCTGGATCCGAGAGTTTTTTTCAGGATTCTTTAGCATTGGGAGATAGGGACATGTACATGCATATGTTCATGGAGCTCCACAACAAATGTCCAGACTGCTTGGTGAAAAATACAGGAGAAGTTCCTGCTCATTTCTACAACAGATCAACATTTGATCCAGGCTAAATTCCAGATACTACCATCCAGAACAAGACAAACTAGAGGGCCTGTGGAATGGTCATCACTGTAAGGTAACAGATGAAGATCCAGACATGCAGCCGACACCAACATGTAGCTTAGACTCTGCTGAATCAGGAGGATGCTGTAAAACCCTGATTCTTTTGTTGGAAGCCCAAGAACAAACCAGAGAAATTTTCAGTTCACAGATGTAGAATTTATTCAGTTCACAGGTAAAGTATGGCAGTGCTGGTCTCAAAATGACAAAGCTCTTGCAGGAACGCTGTCGGAGTGAGCCTCAATACCCAGGTGTACTTCACATTTATCTTCTTGGGCTGGGCCTTATATACCGTACACAGGTTGGACTTAGACATAACCCAGTGTCATTGGCCAGTTATCTCTGACGTGAACACGCCAACCACTGTTCACTTGGATTTACTGAAATGTGCTAAAACAAGTGTGTGTGTGTTGTCTTTAAGACATGCATCTATTTTAGCTGAGGTCTGCGCTCTCTGATTGCTTTTCTAGTCATTGATTATGTTTTTGGCTCCACAGGACTCTGCTAATGCATCTGCTGCCACTGAACATCCACCTCAGGTTAGTGGTCCAGACAGGCTCACCTTCTTAACACAAATGTCATTTACATGCTCGAACACTGAGGCACAGAAATACACGAACCAATTTATTTATTTTTAAACAAGGCCAAATAATTAACTTAAGACCAAAATAAAAACGATTAAAACAGTTAAAACAGAAGCTACATGTTATAATAAAATGAAACACAACTGATAGGAATAGTAGAGGAAAGACTAATTCACATGTACTTTATAATGAACACATCTAAATGTGGTACAGCAGAGCTGTGGTGTAGTGAAGTAGTTCATCCTTTCAATAAAACAGGCATAGTAATCGTCTCATCACATGACACGTCCCCATCAATCAGCTGGATTTACGGCAACAATTCTTATTGGCTTCCGTGAACTTAACTGGTAGACTTGCACCCACAGGATTTTGTGTGAATTTTTGTGAAAGAAATTATCAAAGGGCCGCCGTTCAGCTCGCTGAGTTAGGGCGTTACCACGTGGAAGCATGTCGCCAGCAGCAGTCGTGAGGTGGAGTCCAGCTCACAACCCTTGCTGCATGTCTCTCTCTCCTATGTTAATCCCCTTTCACACCGTCTCTCCCTTTATCAATAAAAATGGGGGAAAAAAACTACCCAAAAAACATTTAAAAAAGAAATTATCGAAGACGTGCCATAGAATGAAATGTATGCTGTCATTCATTTAATAACAAAAAGAAACAGAATGGCACAATACATCCTACATCTGCAGTGTCCCTCTTTATTCTAACCTCTCTGATGCAATTATGTGTTCCTCATTAAATATTATAAAATGATAGTGCAATGGTAGTGTATGGCAAAGTCCCTCAGGGAGTTTTGACACAGAATGAGATCAGCTATCAGGTCTTCTATTGGTACAAACAGGAGGCTGTGTAACTTGGAGAGGGAGACGAAATGTTCTGACACTTCACTCGTTTTAACTACTGATGCAATGCAGTGACTCAGAATGAGTCCTGGCTCAGGTAGTAGAGCAGGTTGTTCCACCAATCGCAAGGCTGGACGTTTGCCCCAGGACCCTCTGCATACCTCAGTGTCCTTCAGCAAGACGCTGACAGTTTCTCCTGACGGCAGGCGAGCACCTTGCATTGCAGCTGTGTCGATACTGGAGGTGAAGGAGGAACACTGTAGAGTACTCTGAGGGCGTCTAAGTGCCAAGTACGGACCAGGGGCCTCATTTATGAAACATTGTTGGGCTCCACACTAAGATTGTGCGTACGCCCAAAAGCTAAAAAAAACGGTGTTTGCCAAAAAATATTCTGATTTATAAAACCGCACATCTGCACACACTTTTCCCTTTATAATCCACAGTCCACCTGGAAGATTGCGCTGATGGGTTCACCTCACACCCCGCCCTCTACACACCCACATTTTACCATGGATGGTCAATCAAAGTACCTCATGAATGTACTCGCATATCAATGAGCTGCTGATCAATGGCGTTCTTCGATTTTGGTCACAGAGACCAAAATAGAGGTGCTTGTGGGTGGGGGCCAGAAACATTATTTTATGTGGTGGTCTCAGTAGTGGCATCACAATAAGATAAACAAATGAATGGCAGCTCGTCATCACCACTGTAAATAGTGAGTGCCATAGAACCAGTCATCAGCGCCGGCCTGCAGTCTGCTCCCTATGCTGCTGTGGTCCGGATGAAGGAGTCATGTGCTGACTCAGGCCACCGCCACTACATTTGTCAAATCATGTTTTAGGTGCAAATAGTTTGGACTTTGACTGTTTGCACATTTTTTTCGGTTCACATAGACAGATTATTTTTTTACTCGGACGACTGACTGCAGTGTGAGTGCAGTCAGTTGCACCAATTAGATTTGGGAAACCAGACATTGCTGCAAATTGCCCTTTAATGTTGGCCTGTTCACCTACAGTGGAAGGAAACCTGATGTAAGACTGGTCATGATTAGACTGCATCCAGAACGTCTGGCATTATTGTGCTGAGGGATGGCTGCCATATCCCAGACCTATTGACATCATTTAACTGTATTATATCAAACCCAAAAGGGGCTTTAGACAGAAAATGTAACATTATATATTGTTAATCTTATCAAACACATACCTGTCAGCTAATTCCTGCTGGAAGGAGCCAGTTTCCAGAAACCCCAGAGTGGTCAGCAGCTGTATCTGAACTGGGCTGAAGAGGTTCCGGCGGGTGGTTTTGTCCAACACTGGGCCCAGGTCAGCACACAGATCCAAGAGCACTGCTCTATAGGGAATCTAAATCGGCTTATTAGCCAGTCATCATCATGGGCCAGGAAATCTCTGTGGTCCCTCACACATTTGCGTCTTTTCCATTTCCAGCAGTGCCAGAGCATCCACTGTGCAGCATTACACACCAGTGTCACCACACTATTTCTAAGCCTACACAGCAAATAGACTGACTGTTAAGCACCTTGTCACAATTAATACTCAATCAATAACCACTCTACATCATTTGAAGATGGAAGTATGATATATGAACACTACATACAGTAGTAGACCTAATGGCTCACTAAAGGAACACATCTGTAAAACTGCAGACACATATCTATGAGGCATTATTGTAGCAAAATTATTTGTCAATTCGAATGGAGAGTTGTCTATCTGTATTTCAATCCGTGTGTCCGAAGAGAGATTTGTCAATGTGTAAAAGAATTTGTCTATGCGAACTGAGATTTGTCTGTCTGTAATTAGGTTTTCAAATGTGTAAAAAAAATGCTAATCTGTATTAAAAGTTGTACATGTAATAAGATTTGTCCATGCGTACAAAGAGTTGTCAATGCGTACAAAGATATTCGTAGCTGAAAAGTTTCTATTCGGCTTCACATCTGCAGGAAATACAGACAAATCCCCAGTTACAAGTCGTTCGGCTTCACAATTGGCTCTCATTTTTACACGTGATTTTTGCTACACTTCTGCCGTGAGAGAGATTCGTATCTGAAAAACATCAGGGTTTCTGCTCCCTGACCTCAGGCTCACAGGCTCACAGGCTCGTTCATGCTGGCTGCGTTCCGCTCTGCTGCCCTGTACCCAGCAGTTCCCGTCGTCTACAGGCCATCAGGGGGCCGCGATCATAGACATATATACGTGTGTATGTGTATATGTCTATGGCCGCGATCCCCCTGAGTCTGAGAGGCACCTGGCTGCAGACCTCCACTGTGAGGACAGGAAATGCACGGGATGCATTACAAAATAAAATCGCGTAGTAAACAACGTATAATCTACTGGACCACTGGTCTATAGTATATATCGTTTTAATTTATATATTAAACTTGTGATTATTTTGAGAATGAGCCCCATTGTGAGTTTTTATGCCTGCTAACAGAATAATCCTTAAATGTTATTTTTAATGCACAGTTACAGTCATAAGAATAGAACAAAGACGTGCTACATGTGATGAAGACAACACAGTAATTACTAATATAATGACAAAGTCGGCGACCGGGGACATTAAATAACAAAAGTGTAACCGTTAGATTCCCGTACAGTACTTATATCCCGTTACAGAACCGTCAGAGCCAGCGGCAGATTTCAGAAAGTCTATCCGAGCTAAGGCTGCTGTCAGCGGGGAGCTGTGAGCGCTGACCGCCCGGTAGTAGCTGTCTAACGGGGACACTCACATCTCCGACATCGTTGGAGTCAATTTTTAAGCAGAATTTATCCTGATAAATTGACCACGGATTTGATGTTTATACAACCACTTTATTGCCTGAAATAATCTTAAAACTACATTTTGTGTCACAGTCAAGGTAGTACCGTGGACAAGTGCGTATATTGAGAAACAGCCACAAACACTGGCGTTAAATGGCTGCTTCTTCTTTTGATTTAATTAGCGGTTAGCAAACCAACTTCACATGCGTCACCGCCACCTACCGGACTGGACGCCTTAAATGTACTTTTGTGTTTTTTACCCGTTACGTCCTGTCCTGACAGTGGAGGTGTCCTCACAGTGGAGGTCTGCAGCCAGGTGCCTCTCAAAACATTAACATGTACTCACCGTCTGCGATCGGGGCTCCATCTTGTCCACACCCTGCCTCACAATGTCGCGAACGCTCCAAGACTCTGGCGGATCGCGGCCCCCTGATGGCCTGCAGACGACGGGAACTGCTGGGTACAGGGCAGCAGAGCGGAACGCAGCCAGCATGAACGAGTCTGTGAGCCTGAGCTCAGGGAGCAGAAACCCTGACGTTTTTCAGATACGAATCTCTCTCACGGCAGAAGTGTAGCAAAAATCACGTGTAAAAATGAGAGCCAATTGTGAAGCCGAACGACTCGTAACTGGGGATTTGTCTGTATTTCCTGCAGATGTGAAGCCGAATAGAAACTTTTCAGCTACGAATATCTTTGTACGCATTGACAACTCTTTGTACGTATGGACAAATCTTATTACATGTACAACTTTTAATACAGATTAGCATTTTTTTTACACATTTGAAAACCTAATTACAGACAGACAAATCTCAGTTCGCATAGACAAATTCTTTTACACATTGACAAATCTCTCTTCGGACACACGGATTGAAATACAGATAGACAACTCTCCATTCGAATTGACAAATAATTTTGCTACAATAATGCCCCCATACATATCAGTCTGTCAGTCTGATATGTGATGACATTAAATGTATGAGATCAATCTGACCTCAATTCACCACCTCACCATCTGCACCACCAGTTCCCCCCCATCTCCAAAATGTTCGTACACAAGCATCAAAGTTGGCGTACCGGTGCGCACATTCTCACGCCAAGTTTATTTTTATAAATCACAACCTTTGCATGGGAAGTGGCGTACGCAACTTTCACGCCTTGTTTTGTGTGTAAGCAAGTTTTATAAATGAGGCCCCTGGACTTTTTATTAAAAGAGGTGTGTGGCCTGTAAATTACAGCCCGAGTCTTCAGGTGTTTTCATGATAGCCAGTAAAATGGGGAGCTTGACTGTTCTTTCTTTTGTGATGAACTGGTAGCTTTAAGGTTTCCTGTTCCAGCACATTGTCTGAGGTGTTTCTGATTAACCACCTGGTAAACAAACATGCCCTTGTCTGGTTGCCAGTCAGTTACAATGCAGTTCTGCTACTGGTGCTACTTGAATAAGTATAGAGTTGTTTAGTTTGTTTGCTGTGACAAGTTGTCTTTGCTAATATAATCCCTGTTAATGTTTTGCTGCTGAATTAGTGACGGCAAAAGAAAACGTTTTAACCACCACATGGCAGCCAGACTGGATTTCAGCATCTTGGACATTCTGCCCACTGACTGTGTTGTTTTTCTTTCTGTCTAGGAGGTAGTTGAAATTCAGACGCTAGAACTGGCTGAAGTACCAGTACCCAGTGAAGGAACAGTGCTGGACCCTTTGGACGTACGCCCATCTTTCATCTATTGCAGCGTCTGCCGCTCTTAATGCACGTTTGTGTGTTTTAATTTCCGTGTACATCCAGAAAAATTCTAATAGTTTTGATGATGATTCTTTTCCAGGACAAGGAAGGCCTTCTGGCATGGTGGGGAACCGTAGAGGGTAAGCTGGGTTTATTAGGGATCCTGCTCATTTCAGTTCAACCTGACTAGTATTAATGACTGTGTCTCTGTGTTAGGATGGGATGAGTGGAATGAGGCCACTCAGGATGGAGAAGCAGAAGAGTGAGTAGAGCATTTCCTCAAGTTACCCATTTATGTACGGAATGTATTTAAGGATTCGGAGTTGCACTGAACAACATTATCAGTACTAGAACTAATGCCATGTGGTTGTGCTGGCATCCATGTCTGTCCAAAGTAGGGCTGCACAACTAATCAATCAATAATCCCAGTTTTGGCTTCCTACAGTTAAATGAACCCGATCAGCTGGAATACCGTTTTAAAAAGTCATTGTTAGTAGAGCCTGTCTGTGCTGCAGTGAGTCGGTGGAGACTGGAGGCTTCTCTCTACTGTAACCTACATGTGAGGGATTTGGGAAACACTGTTGAACCGTAGCATTGATCTATAATAAGATGTTCAATCAGTGAGGCATTATGGGTACAATTTCTATTTATAGTTTACCTGTAGGTATTTTTGTATTTTAAGTCTAATTCAAAGTGTATACATTGGCACTAATGTAGCACAACAAGTGAAAGCAGTGTTGTATTTTTTAAAATGTGAAAATACAAACAAAATATTAAACATAAAAGTAGTCATTCAGTACCCGACCACATGTGGAATAAGATCACTAATCCCCTTTTGTTCCTGATTCAAGCTGTTGACCTTTTTCATATAAAGTGTCATCATCATTTATTCCTACTAGACATTTGTGTGAAATCATGTCTTGTTGAGTTATTGTCAAAGATGTGTTTGGTGAGGTCACAGTGACCTTTGACCTCCTCATTCTTATCTATTCATCCTTGAATGCAGCTTATCAGAAACACCTGGATGGAATTTATCAAAGCGAATATGGATCAAAAATGAATTTGAAATGTATTAACAGAAGTACTTCATCATTTTCAGAATAGAGCTGCATTTTTTGACTCATAAATGAAATGAAAAGTAAGTCATCCAAACTGCATTTTCATTTTCTTCTTCAAGACTGTGCATTCTGTGAGCCACCCCACAGATAGTCCTGTTGGGCATGGAGCAGGTGTAGGTGTCGTTGATGTGGCGAGAGACAGACTTGAGTGGAAACCTGCTGTTCGCGGCCGATTTTGTTGCCGTTCCAATGCGGCCTCTCGCGTCAGCTCAAACTCTGCCTCCTAGCCTATCAGACGCACAGCACAGTCAGCAGACGAAGAGCAGCCACTGACGTCACTCTCCCGCCTCGGATTGTAAAGTCAACCTGATTTATGGACCATTTCTTGTGTGGGGGACATGAAAACGAAAAAGCATTCTCCTCTTTGTTTTTTCTTTTTAGTTGTGTCATAAAATGTGCAACCTTAAGAAGAAAATGAAAATGCAGTTTGGATGATTTATTATTACCTTTATGAGTCAAATAATGCAGCCAAAACCTTGGAATGAAAAAGCCTTTCTGCTAATGCATTTTAATTTTCAAATTTGACGTTTCAAGTGGAATTTTGGTGACTATTTGCTGGGGCATGTTTTAAAAAATTAAATCTTTTTCAATTTAAGTACGTCACAGAATGAGCAGTCTTGAAGAACATAATGCAGTTTGGACGATTTATTATTCATTTTATTTATGAGTCAAAAAAGGCAGCTTTATTCTGAAAATGATCAAGTATTTCTGTAAATACATTTCAGATTGATTCCTGATCAACATTCGCTTCCATAGAAATTCAATTACATCTGGCAAAAACTTTCACTTGGACTCAGTGATAAACAGATTTTCTGCCATAACTCAAGAATTCATGCACTAACAAGAAAAGCACTCAGAGAATGCAGACCTCCGCCCAGCAGCTCATTTCACCCATTACTGGGATTTACACCCACAAATAATAGTCCCAGGATTGTTTGATCTACATTATTAGATTCGTTGACCAACAAAACATACCCTTAGCATTTGGATTCACATTGATGTCATCATTAGTTCAATAGTTATTCACCAAAACCTCTTTCTGGGTAATGGTGGTTTCTTCTGGATCCAGCTCCATAGCTGTTGATTCTACTACAGATCTGTTGGATCCTCCTGATTCAGCAGAGTCTCAGCTACATGTTGGTGTTGGCTGCATGTCTGTATCCTCATTGGAACATCTCCTGTATTTTTAGCCAAGCAGCCTGGCCATGTTTTGTGGAGTTCCATGCACATATGCATGTACATTGCCCTATCTCCTAAAGCTAAAGAATCTTGCAAAACATGATTGTGTCTGTGATGTTGGCTGAAGCAGACAACATCACAAAGTATAGATTAAGACGGTGATCTGGATCACCACCAAAATCTAATCATCTGTTCCTTGTCCCATTATCCACCTTTCCTGAACATTTCATCAAAATCCATTCAGAACTTTTCACATAACCTCCTTGGTAATTATGACAAAGTTTCATACAAATGTCTAATAGAATAAAACAAAGTGGTGGGATTTAATATGTAAAAAGTCAACACTGCTGGCCATTATTTACACGATCACTGAGAAGCACATTGGAAATATGGATGACCCCATTCCTTCACAGGTTGCACTTTACTTGTACAGAAATGGATCTAAACTGAGATTTTGCTGATTTGTACAAGCAAACAACTGTAATTCTAGTTCCAGCTCATCTATCACTAATAGTGTCCAAGGAACCATCTTTTGCTAAATTAAATTTTGCAGTCTTTATAACAAATATGGTTGAAATTCATTTGTTCTGTAAAATCTTTTTCTCTATTCTCTTCTCTCAGAGTGGTGGAAGAAGCAGCTGAACGTGTCTTCATGGCAGCTCGTCTTTTTGTTCGCTTCTTCAACCAGCGTGGTGCTTCACTCCAGCAGCGTATCCTGGAGCTCCTCGCCTTAGCCGACGCGGCAGACAACTTCCACAAGAAAACGGTCACGGCCAGCGTCGCGGGCTCCGTCACCACCATCACCGGCCTCATCCTGGCGCCCTTCACGGCAGGAACGTCGCTCATCGTCACCGCCGTGGGCATCGGCATAGCAACAGCGGGGGGGCGTGGCGTCTGCTTCTGCCAACATCACAGACACGGTCCATTCAAAGACGGACCGCAAAAAGGTGGAAAAGATGATCCAAGATTGCCAAGAGGAGATCAAGGACATCAAGGAGTGCCTGGAGTTTTTACAGGTAAGAACATGCATAAAAAAAGCACAGGACAAATAGCTGCAATAACGTTAAACTAGCATGTCCAAACATACAAGTTGGTATGTCTAGTCTGTGCTAATATTGAGTTAACTAGCTGCATCAGTATCTATTACCTTAATTTGTCATGCATTAGCAGTACTTGGCATTCACTGAGGTGCTGCACTGCCCCCTCTGGCTCATGATAGGAAAATTCAATAAAGAATGACAGTTTAGCCTCCAGAGGTGGCTGGTGATGGTCACGCACACGCACTAAATATTAATATATTTTGCTGCAAGACTAAAATATGCATTGATCTCATTACAGTTGACCCCTTCTGTGGTGTTAAACATTGAGTATAAATGCAGACAAAAAAAAAAAAAAAAGAAAGCAGTACTTGGCATTCAGGAAGCAAACAACAAAGGGCCAACATTTCCTGCTTAATTTACCAGCCAGCATGTTCTCTTCATGACTGATGATCAAGTAGTGTTTAAGTGAGCAGCTATTTCCTTGTTGTTATAAGCCTGAATGTGTCTCTTTTGAAAGCAGAAGAGAGAATGTAGTGTGACGTTAAATGACGACAAAACATGAAATTTTTTTAAAAAGCGCAAATAAGTTAAATAAAAAAACAAATCTGTATTTTTCAATTAAAAGCACCAGTCTTGTAAATGATAAATGCACTGTTTTCCTTCAGTGCAGTTGTTTTATACTAAAAATTTCAATCCCAGACCAATTTGTTGCTGCATTTAAAGGCCATCAATGTTATATCTTTTTACAAACTTCCTGTTTAATACCCAAGTTCTATAAAATGAGAATTTATTTATTTGGTATATTTTGTTTTGCAAATGTTAAAATCAAACTATACACATCAAAAACTGATTTCCAGTCTCTTCCTCATGGTGAGGGATACAGCATTTTAATATACCGCTGGTATCATATAGGATGCACCAATCTGATACCAACGTTTAATCAGTAGTGTATTCTTCGCTGTGAGAAACCTCATAGTATTGTATGTTCTCAAAAAAGCTCATAGTATAGTATGTCGTCCAAAAAAATGTCATTATATAGTATGTCCTTAAAAAACACCATAGTATGTTGTTCATAAAATGTCAGTTTAGTATGTCGTTCATTAAAAAGTCATAGCATAGCATGTTCTCAAAAAAGCTCATAGTATCGTATGTCGTCCAAAAAAACGTAGTCATAAGTCAACAAAACTAAAAACATAGAAGTTTTGTCTGAGCAGAATTTGTTGTAGAGCTGTTGTATTTGGTTGGCATCAGATTTCACAGGTGTACCTTATGAAGTCAGCTCAAGACTAAATTCTGTTCTACAACAAATTCTACTCTTAAAAAAAACTTCCACATTACAGTCTGCTTTCTAGTTCTGTGATAACATTTAAATATGCTGGATATTTATGACAAAACCTAGAATAGCTATTTGAATAAATAATACTAATCTAGACACTGGTTGTAAGTTCTTTGGCGCCGATTATTTTTGGACTCTAAGATTAAAACATTTGGACTGTTAACCAAAAACAGGATTTCTAAAGCTATGAAGTTTAATACTAATGTAAAATCTCCTATTGTCTACCTCACAGGAAGGGATGGAGACTCTCGAGGAGTGGAACTTTGACAAATACGCAGAGAGCATCTCTAAAAAGCACCTCAACCAGAACGTCAAACATGTAATGAAGGAGGGCGGCCGAGCAGGCAAGGCTTTGGTGATCAACACAGAGAGTCTGATTAGTACCGTTCAGGTGCTCAGTGTAGCCGGCGGCGCTGCCAAAGCTGCCCAGGTGATGAGCGTCACTACCGGAGTCATGTCAGGTCTCTTCCTGGCTCTGGATGTGTTTTTCCTGGCAAAGGACTCCATGGAGCTGAAAAAAGGGGCAAAGACAGAGTTTGCCGTTAAGATCCGAGATGTCTGTAAAGACCTGCAGGACGGACTGCTGGAGCTGAACAACATCAAGGAACAGCTGCAGAAAACTATGGACGGGATAGAGGTGGAGGTAGAGGAGGAAGAAGATGAAGAGCTGCTGAAGTCTGATTTGAAGAAACTCATTGAGCTTGAAGAATGAAGGACAGTGGTTGGAAAGCCACAAACCAAAGCTACACTGTTACAATCCAAACACCAAGAACAAACTGAAGATGATGTTTCAGCAAACTCACTTTGGTTACTACTGTTACTACAGGAGGCTGTGAAAGAGCACTGTACTTCTGAGTAGTTGTTTTATAGCAACATAGTTTAAATATTTATTTTCAAGTCATTTTAATTAAATGTGCTAAATTAAACACTCCCTTATTGTAGCTGTTTTTGTCATTTGGTGAACTGATGTTACTCTGAAATAAAAATGGTTTCCTGCTTATTTGTCTGTCTTTTTGTATCTCATTACTCATGTTAAGTTGTGAAAGCAGAGGGAGGAAAAACTTGTTAACCAGTGAATCATGAGTGCTTGAGGCGTGATCACCTTGTGCTCAACCAGTGTTACATGCTTGAAGTGTGCTTGAAGACTCCCCGGTCTTTCTGGGTCGGGGGTCTCTGTGGTGGCAGCGCTCCCTGTGGGCGTGGGCTGCGATTCCTCTCAGTGTGGATGAGCTCCCCATAGGTGGTTTTTTCCTCATGGTTCCTCAGTGCCCCGCCATGTCACCATGCTAATAGTAACGGTAGCGTTTGTGGTTCTGTGGGTGAGTGTGTGTGCATGTGTGTGTGTGCGTGGGACCGATTGTGGGTACGTGGCTCTATGTGTGTGTTTGGGGGGAGGGAGCGGGTTTTCTTTCTGTGATATTTTTCTACTGTATGTTTTTATTTTGGGAAGCACTTTGAGTTACATTCTTTTTGTATGAAAAGTGCTATATAAATAAAATTTGATTTGATTTGATTTGAAGGCAATAAAATATTGACATCCTGTTTACCTGGTTCCTTCAGTTACTTTTCCTGGCTTCGTCCTATCCCATCCATCAAACACACTCCTGTTTGGACAGTTTACATAACAAAACATCACACATTTAGATGAAAAGATAATTTGGAAACCACCTTAAACACTTCCTCATTTATGTGCTTCTTCTAAATAACCAGCTCAAGTGAAGGCAAGGCAGGCTCCTTATAAAACAGTGCACATGTGCCAATGACGAGGCAAATGAACCCTCTGGAATAATCTACATATCTGCAAAAATTCGACTTACAATAATGAGCCAACAATATTTTAACCAAACATCTGCAGGAATCAGAAGTGGCTGTCTGCAAGCTGAAGCTTAGTAAAAATTGGGTGGTGAAGCAGAACAACGACCCTAAAATATGAAAACACACTGCTAAAACATTTGGGTGCAACCAAATTAAATACAAAGGCTGTACTATTACATCAAGAGAACCATTAACAAAGGACAGTAATAACATGTCTGGGCTAGAACAGATACATGAGAAAGGAAGGTCTGAAATTCCTGAAAGTTTTGGAGTTCACTTCAGTACAGGAATCACTTGTTTGAGGTCACTGTATGTCATAAATAACTTTACTCTCAACAGGTAGACACAGCTTCCTTATTGTGTAAAAGAAATATTTGTCAGAAATGACTTTAACCCATACATTACAATTATCTACTTTACTACCAAACTTACATCGCTCGGCAAGGTGAGTGCAAAGGAAACAGTTGAAGTGATTTCTGACTGCTGGTAATACAATAAAAACAGTTTGCTACTTACACATCAGAGAGAACCACAGCAACATCAGCATCTACAGGAGTTGTATATCTGACCACCTGGAAGAGTTAGGAGATTTAATTATACAATCCATGTGTAGGCTGAAGAAATGAGATGAAAGTAAAAATAAAATGTTTTCTCGGTGCAATTTTCTATAACAAAGCTTTTTAAACATCACTATCGAAGTCGATCGTGTTCATTTGTTTGTCAGTAGGCAAATTCTTCCATAGCCCCAGCACTACGTTAGCTCTTGCAATTGAATGTAATGTTTTTTCTTCTTCATTAAGAAAACATCCTCCTTACAACCTGCATTTTTTTACCATCAGGTGTGTCTGAGTCAGAACCTGTCCCTCTCCATCATCCTCCCCCCTTTTCTCCTCATTTTCTTTTTCAACCCTTAGACATCAATTCAAAAAGCTACAGAGGTCCTCATGGACAAAAAAAGTCCTTATCAGTATCCAGGTCTTAGAGGGGCCAGCTCCATTCCCAGACATGAGCCCCTTTAAAAATTTGCGGTAGATTATCAAAAGGTCTATTTCAAAGTGTAAACCAAATAATTTAGAAGAATTAAAGCAGTAACTCAAGAAGAATGGGACAAGATTGCCCCTCAGCAGTGTGAAAGACCTGTGGGGAGCATGGCAGCCAGGATTAGAGCTCTACTGTGTGCTAATGGCAGGACAACTAAATATCAAATTTGATGATGTGACAAGGTTGTTTTTTTATCCAGTTTTGAACACATTCTCTGTCATTTGTTGACTTTAATATCAACAGTGTTGAGAACTGACATAATGAAACTGTCAAGAATTTATTTTTGTTAGTTTTTCTTGTAAACAATAAACAAAAAATATCATTAATCCAATGAAGTTTATAGTGTCCAGACTTTCCATAATGTTTAAATCTTTTTGTGATCAGACACGTCTTGTCAAAAACATACTTGACATGTTTCGACGGTAACTTCCGACCGATATCCTCCAGCGGCGAGCGGACAGCGGGGGGCTGTGCCGACCTGTCAAAATTTGACAGGTGGCAATGCATAAGCTCAGGTGCTTCATGACAAGACAATACTGCATGACATATATCAGTTAAGAGTACCTTCAAGGCAGAACACAGTAAACACTTAAGATTGTGTTAGTTTCCCTGCTGTCATCTGTTAAATTGCATTGAAAGGCAACATGACTATAGACACAGAATTTTTAAGGTGTAGCAACATGGCAAAATGTATGTGCAGTTTCCATCATACACACCCTTTGCCCCACCCTGTGGAATTATCAGTGTTGTCAATAATGAGTTATTTTTGTGCTGGCTGTGTGTCCAATACCTTGACTCATCCCTCCGCTCTGCATAAATACCAACTCAGAGTAAACAGGTATCACAACTTCACCTGGGAGCCTTGAAGGGACATCAGAGACACTGCACTCCCAAATTTTACCTGAGGATAAAGCGACAAACACAAGATCTTCATACCAAGGAACTACACATCTTTTTGCTTCGACCCTAATTTTTTCCACTTACACGAAAGATACAGGTATGCTAAAACATTGTATATGTCAGAATATTGATCTCAATTGACCGTTAGAAGAATTGCAGTAATGTTAAAAAATATATACTATTATTACCAACTTCACATGAAAAGTTCTGAACTGATTTTAATGAAATGTTCAGGAAAGGTGGATAATGGGACAAGGAACAGATGGTTAGATCTTGGTGGTGATCCAGATCACCGTCTGGATCTAGGAGTTTTTTGCAGGATTCTTTAGCATTGGGAGATAGGGACATGTACATGCATATGTGCATGGAGCTCCACAACAAATGTCCAGACTGCTTGCTAAAAAATACAAGATAAGTTCCTGCTAATTTCTACAACAGATCAAAATTTGATCTGGATCTGGGCTAAATTCCAGATAATACCATCCAGAACAGGAAAAACTAGAGGGCCTGTGGAATGGTCATCACTGTAAGGTAACAGATGAAGATCCAGACATACAGTTAACACCAACATGTAGCTGAGACTCTGCTGGATCAGGAGTAGCCAACAGATCTGTTGTAGAATCAACAGCTATGGAGCTGGATCCAGAAGAAACCACCATTACCCAGAAAGTGATTTTGGTGAATAACTGTTGAACTAATAATGATATCAATGTGAATCCAAATGCTAAGGGTATTGTTTTGTTGGTCAAGGAATCTAATAATGTAGATCAAACAATCCTGGGACTATTAGTTCTGGGTGTAAATCCCAACATGGGGTAAAAATTTCTTCACCGTGGTGAAGGGTATGAAGGCAGGTTCCATTGGAGTCTGTAACTGCTTTCCTTCTTAGCCAGTTATGATTTTTAATTTTTCTGCGAGTTGTTCCTATATGTTTTGTAATGTATGTGTTTTTAATGTTCTCTGTATGTAACTGCAACTTGGTGCTGCTGCTGTCTTGGCCAGGGCTCCCTTGAAAAAGAGATTTACATTCTCAATGGGACTCACCTGGTTAAATAAAGGTTAAATACAATACAAGTGCTTTTATAGTTATTATTATTGTAATCTTACATTTATGTTTTAGAACTTAAATAATTGGTTTTATATTTGTTTTGTTAAAAGCATTCACCCAAACCACAGTAATCTAAATTACATATTAAACATGTGTCTCTGTGTTAATGGAGATAAAGATTGTTACATTATTGGTTTAAATATCAAATACATTTTCATCATAACAAATCTTCATCTTTATGACGTATTATTAAATGGTAATTTCATAAAATTAGGGTTTGGTTTTCATTTGGCATCCTATATCCTCTCAAAGCAAATTTCCTTTAAGATGAAATGGCAATAAAAATGTTTTTTTTTATATCCCCAATGGGAATAGATTACCACTGAATGTTTGCAAAGTGTAGAGCTGTGACAAATTTTCACCTACAGATTATGGTTACTGGGTATTATGTTAGGTAAAAACAATTCACTGTTAAAGATTTTCTCTGAAAACACCCGATGCACGCCGTCATTATGTTACTTCACTGAATAATCTCACCCCATCTACTTTAGGCATGGACAGCAAACTAGTCCTCACTTTCCTGCTTGCGATGCTGTCCTTTATGGGCACCTACACTCAAACAACTGCATCAACCACAACTGGACCATCAACCACAACTGGACCATCAACCACAACTGGACCATCAACCACAACTGGACCATCAACCACAACTGGACCATCAACCACAACTGGACCAACAACCACAACTGGACCAACAACCACAACTGGACCAACAACCACAACTGGACCAACAACCACAACTGGACCAACAACCCCAACAACCACAACTGGACCAACAACCCCAACAACCACAACTGGACCAACAACCCCAACAACCACAACTACAAGTGGACCAGATGATGCGTCGCTATGTCCAGCTGCTCAGGTGAATAATGTCAAAAAGTGAAAAAGCATAATGACACTTTAAATATTGTGTCATTTCAAGTATGCATTATCTGAACCACTAAAATGGATCTTATCTCCCATATAGACACTTGTTAATAGGACGAACTGCGGATCACAGAAGCTCTGTGCAGCTGAGCCCTCCAGTTGCGATCCCTCTTCAGACTCATCATGTGCCTTCATATCTGCCCAGCAAGACAGTGGTCAAGAGTTTACTTTTGAGATCACAGGAATATCTACTGGCTACATTGCTATCATCCTGTCTGTCGACGCCACAGCGGTATGTCAAATTCTGTCACTCCAGAGTGGGAAGTACCATTAATCCAAAACAATCATATAGTTTGTTTAAACATATCTGTGTACTTTTTTGGGTTTTGTACCACAGGGAGGCAATGACACAACCTATGTTTGTGTCAACAATAATGGCTCAGTTGACATCCGCAGCGCCGTACTTGCTGACAACGGCATGCTGACTTTGATAACGGTGAGTTTGGCTGAAGTGTTAAAATGTAATAAATGAATAAATATTTCATGGTGTCCACATCCATGAATTTATTTTTTATTGTAAAGTGCAAATGATCAGAATGTCTTGTCTGAAAACAGATTTTGTGCATGTGTACTTGAAAACTTTTAAGTAATCATTTCAGAGATAAACTTGACAATTCATTATGATATTTATTTTTGGCGAAATGGTCATGCCCAACACACAGCCTTTGTGAATCCACTGCTTGATTAATTTCAAATCAAACATTGATTGAAACCACAAGTATCTGCATTGTATATTCTCATCAGTTAAAGCAACATCACTCAAAAATGTCCTCTTTAGTGATCTGTCAAACTGTCTTTGCTCTGCAGCTGAACGCAACCTGTCTGAGTGGCAGGATCAACGGAGACAGAATCGAGTGCACATTTAATGCCACAGTACCAATTTCAGTTGCTAGAACAACAAGTTTCTCACTTTCAGTCGCCAATGGAACTTTCAACTCCTGTAAGTTAATATATCAATATCACATCAAGTGCACCTTCAACATTCTACTGAGACCCACTGCGACAGACATAATCAAAATAATATGCTCTTATTTTCTCATCTGCTATAAATGTATTAGTGAACTCTTTCTCTTTGTCTTGTCCTTGTATTCTCAGCTTCTGGTAGTCTGGGAACCACCACCACCATCCTA